>VDFB02047397.1:102994964-103211794 GCA_007258455.2 Sequoia sempervirens | reverse complement strand
GCTTTGCCTCCATATAGACCAATTGGTGCTAATCACCATGCTAGAAAGTGCTTGCCTAACTTTCACAAGTCGTCTCAAGACGATTGTATTAGAGGCAAAGCGGGTTTCTGCAACCTATTGCAAATTAAAAAAAAAATTAAAATTTAAAAATAAACTTTAAAGAAAGAATTTAAATTAGATTGCACAATCAAATTATGAAAATCAGAAAATGACAAATGTAAATATTACTTCTCTTACCTTCAATAGCTCCAATTTTGAAAATGTTCTAAAGATCCCTTGAGACAAGTGGTGGTTGGTGACGAACATCTGAATGTCCTCAGCCTCAGTATACAATTGTTTGATCCATTCAATTTTATTCCCAATCTTTTGCAGCATAAGATCGAGTGAATGGACCGCACAAGGTGTCCAAAAGATATGTGAATATCTTTCCTCAACCAACAACCTTGTAGCTCTACAATTCTTCGCGTTGTCCGTTACAACTTGAACAACGTTGCGGGCTCCCACTTGCTCAATGGCTGCAATAAGAATATTAGCAATAAATTGCCCATCTTTTACTTGCCCCTCACAATCCACGGCTTTCAAAAACATTGCCCCTTTAGGGGACACCGCTATGACATTGATCAAAGGCCGATTTTTTGAGTCCTTCCAACCATCTGAAATAATGGACACACCTGTCTCAACCCATGAATCTCTTATAGGCTTCAATGCATCTTCAACCAACTCAACCTCCTTTTCCAATAAAGTGCTACGCACCTTCTCATAACCCGGCCCCTTGTACCCTTTTGGAGCTTCATTAACCGCTCTCAACATCTCTTTCCAATATGGAGAACGAACAACATTAAAAGATAGTCCATTGGCATATATGCATCTTGCTACACATTGGTCGGCAAGGGCTCTGCTCTCATTTTGAAATGCAACTTCCAAAGGTCCCTTTGCTCTCTTGTTTGCAAAAGGTTGTGCACTTTGAGCTTGAAGATTTGGAATGGCCATAAATGGGTGGTCTTCTACCACAATATTGGGATTGGGATTAGATGGGGGCTACATTCCCTTTGATTTTTTATTTGACAAAGGGTGATTTCCTTTTTGGGCTTCCCGTTGATCTGCTAGTTCTTGCTCCATAATGTATTTTGCAACTGTCTCAGGTTGAATAGGGGCATCTTTCTTTCCAGGGCAAGGTGAGATGCCTTTTCCAGTTATGCCACACAAATGTGCTTTCACCCTATGGTATGAACTAGAATATGTAACTTCACACCCATTTCATTTCCAAACATAACCACCACCACCTAGAATCTGTCTTATCATTTCAACATACTGCCATAAAGGAGAATTTGCACTTGTTTTGAACTTTGGGTTTGGTTCAGCTACGGAGCCGAAGGTAGAACCCATTGACATTGTGATTCCTATGGCAATTTGTTTTGCAAACAACACATTCAAAATTTGAATGAAAACAAAATATAATAATTTTTTTAAAACCTAGCTCTTTTGAATCTTGCACAATGCATACATTCATTATTCATAGAAGAATAGAAAAAAAAAGAAGAAAAACAAAGTTTTTGTTTGTAAAACAAAAAAAAGAATGAAAAAACTCAAAAAAAATGAGAAAAACTTACCTCTTTGCAAAAATATTCTTCAACAATCTTTGTGGCAGCCAATGAACACTTGCAAATCTGTAGGAATGGCAATGCAATCGTTTGTAGAAGCTTCAACAATCAATATTCAACTCCTTTTGTCAATCCAACAAGTTAAACTAAGAACTCAGCCTCTTGGAATGAAAATGCTTGTTTGCAAAACAAATGAATGAAAATGAGGTAGTTTAGGTGTTTAATTTGTTTTAGAGGTCACTTTTAGGGTTCCCTTGGGCGTGGGTCAAAGTCAAACTGAAGGAATTATTAAAAAAATACAAAAAAAAACACTTTTTGGTCGCCCAGACGCGCGGGTTCTCCTTGGGTTCGCCTTGGGTTCTCCCGGGTTCTGCTCGAGGGTTCACGGGGTTCTTCCTTGGCGAACCGGGCCTCCAAATACAAGGACCTGAGTCGAGGAGGAACCCTGTGAGGAGGGCCGGGACCAAGACTGGGAGAACCCAATGCGAGGGAGAACTGGACGGGGACCAGCCGAGAGAACAGTAGCATTCTAATATTGACCATTAGCACTATAAGAAATATTATTCTAACACCCCTCCTTAATGGTCAATCTATCAACTAAGCAGCCCCACAGGTGACAAACTTATCGACTCAAAGACTTGGTGAGAATATTTTCGCATTCTAATCATTTGTCAGAAACATCTTGCAGCCCGAACTTCAGTCCATCTTCACCGGCTTGTGGATGTACGACAATAGGCTTCGACATGCTTATGCGTTCATGGAAAATTTGGATTTTTGGCCGATTTGAGCACCCGCCGGTTATGCGGTGTGCAGGGAGGTCTGCTTTGTGACGCTTGTCATGTCGAGGGAAAGCATCCTGCTCACGTAGCTGCATATGGTTCACCGATATTCAGCTTGATCGAGGAAGGCCAGCACTGTTGCTTCTTGTTGGTCCATGTTACCCAAACCGAATACATACCCAGAAGTCGATTTTTTGTCATCCACTGAACCTGCCCAATCTGAGTCTGTATAACCAATCAGCTTTGGATCCTTGTATCGGCCATACAAAATGCCATAGTCTAAAGTGCCCTTAACATATCTCAGCACTCGCTTTGCTACAATCCAATGATCAGCTTTTGGAGCTGTCATGAAGCGAGAAATGTAGCTCACTACAAAACTAATGTCAGGTCTAGTGGCAGTGAGGTAGATGAGACTGCCCACTAGTTGCCTGAATGTCGTTTCATCGACCGGAGGTGAATCAAAGTTGGCTGACAACTTCAGCCCCTTCTCCATAGGTGTGGAGGTAGGTTTGCAGTCCTACATCCGAAATTTGTCAAGCAGACTCCGTGCATATTTAGACTGAGAGATAAAAATACTATCAGTTGTCTACCAAACCTCAATACTCAAACAGTAATGGAGAAGCCCCAAATCTGTCATGTCAAAAGCCTGACACAAATCCTGTATGATTGTTGCAATCAAATGTGTTGAACTACCAGTAATGATCAAGTCATCAACATAGATAACAAGAAACAACATAGCATTACCAGAGTGCTTGACATATAGATTACTGTCAGAAGGGCTGCGTTGAAAACCTTGATCAACCAAGTACTGATCAATCTTGATATACCATGCACGAGGCGCCTGTTTCAGTCCATAGAGTGCTTTCACAAGCCTACATACCTGATGTTCTTTGTCGGCAACCTTGAAACTAGGAGGCTGCGTAATGTAGACTTCTTCCTGCAACTCACCATTGAGGAAGGCACTCTTGACATCCATCTGATGAACTATCCATCCAAATTGGGCTACAATAGTGAGAAGAAGACGAATTGTGCTCATCTTGGCAGTAGGAGCAAAAGTCTCCTCGTAGTCAATGCCCTCCCTCTGTGTGAATCCCCGAGCAACTAATCTGGCCTTGTATTTATCCAAAGTACCATCTGCATGATACTTGACCTTATAAACCCATTTGCAACAGATAGGTTTCTTCCCAGGAGGAAGATCAGAAAGAACCCAAGTGTGATTCTTCAGAAGACTATGGTATTCGGTTTGCATAGCCTTTTCCCACTTTGGAATTCCTTTAGCCTCTAAGTATGAATGAGGCCCATAGATGTTGTGGATGTTGGCAATAAGAGCAAAATTGATGATGTGTTGTTGCTTGCTCTGTTTGCAAGTTGATCTTCCCTCAATGAGTTCATCATCATGAAGATCACCAATAGTCTTGAGCCACCACTTGGCCGACGAGTAGAAGTACCAACATCTAAAATAGGAGAAACAACATCTGGGATTTCTAGAACAAAGTCATAGATGTGAGTCACGAGAAAATCGGTGGTGCTAGATCATGGCCCGGTAGACTCCTCATCTTGACCGAGAATGCTTTCTGAAGCCCTCTATTAGGGGCAAGAGGAATCTGAGAACACCCTCATCACAGAGCAATAGCAAGGGTACGATCCCTTGGTAGTGATAGTAGGAACAAATGGACCAGTATCTCATCAATCACAACATCACAACTGAATATGAGATGATCTGTCTCCACATCAATCAACCTGTATGCCTTGTGATTGTCACTATAACCAGTAAACATAAGTGTCTGGCTCTTGGAGTCCAACTTGGTGTGCTTGGCGTCTGGAATCCATACATGAGCTATAGAACCAAGACTTTCGGATATGACCCACCTTAGGCTTCGTCGGGCGGGCTTCTTGAGTCATCTTCTTAACAACCGTGTAGGTGCGGGTCGGTGGAGCTCAATATGGCCATTACGATATTTCTTAGGTATATTTACGTACTCCGGCATAGAGCGAGCCACCATTTTCGGTGATAGATGCGATTCCTCGTTCAACGACTATTCCTGGCGAGGGGTGTATGGTGTGGTGAGTTGGTAATGCCGTAATGTAGCACAAAAGAAGAAGTCGGTGGTGCTCCCATTATGTCCCGACCTTGTTGGTTGGAAATTTTGTATTCTTGTGAAAGTATACAAAATGGTGATTTCAACCACAGCACGTGAGTTTGAACTCTCCTAATTAAGGGAAGGCTCCCCCTTTTAACAAAATAAAATTGATATGGGTAGGACAGCAATCGTTCCTCTTGTTTCAGGAAAGATTATGTTCTTCTCTCTTCATAGAAAAGAAACAGTAAATGTTACTAAAACTTATTACAACAGCTGTGCAGTGAAATTAAGAGAGAGGAAATAAAGTTTCCTGAAAGCACAAAGACTTCCGTTACTTCCTCCGGGACGGGAAAACAATTCAATAAGCACAAAGTCTTGAAGAATGAAATCCTATCAACCTTTTTCAGAACGATTACTTGATGAAAAAGTACAATATAAAACAGCTCAAAGACTGTAATTACAATGTATCTTTTAACTACTCTAAATGAGAAATACTATGAGCACAAAGACTTATAATTCTTCTCTATTTCTAATACTAACTATGAATTCAATCTTCACATTTACAGCACAAAGTCTGCAGATATTTAAATCGAATCTCTCTCTAGCAATCTTCTACAACTCTCAAGTAATCACAAAATGATGCCCCAAAATGACATAAGAACATTAAGGATGCAAAATGAGAATTCAGCTCAAAGTCTGAAATTCCAGCTTCTTGATATTACTTGAAAATTCACAATATTCCACTATAAAGCTCAAAGACTTTATGAGTACAAAATTCTGCAGAGTTTTCTTGCTTGCTAAAAAGATATCTATTACAATAGACCCCTCAAGTATTTATAGGAGGAAGGTCTGGAGAAAAAGGTGGGAGGATCTCAACAAACTTGAGAAAATCTCTCAACCGATAACTAATTGCGATTGACTTATTCAAAATTACAATCCAAATTGTGATTTGTCTTGTAAGATTTTACATGTAATTACATTTTCAAAATGCAAGGAAAGAACACTTGCAATTGCAAAATTTGTTTTTACATATATTTTGTCGAAAGTAAAAATACATAAAACAACCTAAAATTTTAATTGTATCATTCCTATCTTTGAAAGATAAGAATTTGCTGATGATGGTCTGCAATTCATTCGGATCTGGACCCAATGTGTTCTTGGCTACTGCAACTGTCTTCAAGATTACATCAAAGTATCTGATTGTTGCCAGTCTATGCTCTTCATAAGTAGTTTGCATTTTCTCAAGGATTGTCTGATGATTAACAAGCTTATGAATTGAATCCATAGAAAACTCTGATTCCATTTGTTGACGAAGATTGGCTGCCATTTCTATAGTAACTGAATCAGCTGCAAGTAATTCATCTTCTTGCTTTTAGGAGAAGTTGGTTCATCCGTCATTGAATAGGAATCTGCAAGACTGCGGTGAAAACCCCATAAGGTCAGAACATCATCAGCATCAACGTGAGTGGACATGGTGAAACTCAAACCCTAAGACAATGAAATGGTCTTTGAAAGAATGATGGAAAGCGGATGAATACGGATTCGAAATGGATGGAATAATGGCAAGATGGTGGCAGTCAAAAATAACAAGTTGTCTTCTTGAAACAGCAGCAAGACAAAGAGATTTTTGGCTTGGATTTGGAATTTCGTCCAAAAGGTCAACTTTTGTGCTTTTTAAGGCAATTCGGGTTTTTAAATGATTTCAACAATCTCGGAACTTTTTGATACTTTAGTAATTTCTGCTTTTTGCAATTTCGGGATTTTAAAGAGCTTTGACAATTTCTACAAAGGCAGTCGGGATTTTTTGAAAAGTTTAACAATTTTTCAATTTTGCAATTTTGAAAATTGTTATTTCAATTGCAAATCCCGAAATTGTATTTTGGAGTTAAAAACCCGAAAGGTAACACAAAGTGAATTACTTGTGGAAAGTGATAATGGATGATTGGAAGTGAATAGATGTAAATGAAATGGTAAACGGAAGCCTTATTATTTGAAAAGATGGATGAAAGCATAATGAAGGAAAAGTTTATTGCTGGAATGAAATAATGGAAAAAACGCAGTTTTATTATAAGGCATTTCAAAGAGGAAAAATGCGTTATGTATGATGGAAGTATGGAGGTATATGAAATGAGATGGAAGGCAAAATTTCAGTGAGATGAAGGAGAGGGCGCGTATGATTTATGAAGAGAATATAACAAATGAGGGATGTGTATTAAGTAAAAGGCGGATTAAAAATAACAAGAAACGCATTTTGTATGGAGGCGGATGAAAAATGCGAAGTGAAAATGGAGGACGTATATTATGAAGGTAGTGAATGAGAACTAAAACGCGTTTTGATAAAACTAAAACAGATACTAATAAATATACATAAACGACCATTGGTAAAGACGGAAAAACAGAAGAAAAATGCATAAAAATAAAAAACGCGTTTTGTAAAAGACATCAAAATGTTAAAACGATATATGTAAAAGACAATGACGTTAAGAATAAGGCAATAAATAACAGTAAAACTTTGAAAGAAAGAAGAAGAAACGCGAATCATACCTGGAAACGAGTTGCAAACGAAAACTATGAGGAAATAAACCCTAGGCGCGTCCAGAAACGAAAAGGGCGATGGCTATTTACTGGTAAAAGTCCGAATTTCAAGCATTAAGGTCGACAAAATCTCCATGAAATGGGGAAGTAAAAGCAAAGAAGGATTCAACTAGCTCGAATCTGAATAGCATCGGGTTTTTTGAAAGTCTTTAGCAATGTAAAATGACATCAAAATATGAAATCGGGTTTTGAGGAAGTCATAACATGTTCATTTTGCAAAATCGGACTTTTTAGAGCATTTAACAATTGCATTTAAAACAAATTCGGGCTTTAGAGAAGCTTTTACATATGTTTGAATGAAGTCGGACCTTTTTGACCAAATAACAATTTTGCATAAAGCAATTCGGGTTTTTAAGGCTTTATGACAATTTTGCTTTTTGTCAAAAATGAAGCATAAAACAAAAATTCGGACTTTTGAGTAACTTAAGCAATTTCGGGATTTTTAAACACTTTAGCAATTTTGCTTCCAAGTCAAAATTTCCCTATTTGCTGAGTTGCTTTAAAAACCCGAAATTGGTCAAAAAGACACCAAAAACGACTCAGAAATTGACGAAAATGGAAACGAAAGAAGGAAAAAGAGTAGCCCAAAGTTTAATAAACATAAAACTGAGATTTGTCACTCTTTGCACCTCGTAATGCGTGCCTTAAAGAAGAAAATTCTCAAATTTTATGAAAATTTTGATTGGTTATCTAAATTTTAAAACAAGTTAAAAATTCAGGATAATAGACCTTAGAGTGACAATCTGCGAACCTAATTCCTTCTCAACTAAGGCCTTAAACTGCTGAAATGTACTGAACACATCTGATTTATGTTTCAAAAAGTACACCCACATTTTCCGACTGAAATCATCAACAAATAATAAAAAGTACCTAGACCCAATAACAGATGGAGTGTTCATTGGTCCACATACATTAGCGTGAATCAGTTGAAGTACCGTGGAGGCTCACCAAGAATCACCATCCAAGAACGGTGTCCGATGTTGCTTCCCAGCTTGATAGGCTCCACAAACTCCATGATTTTGAGTTTGGATCTCAGGTAGACTAGCAACCAAACCCTCCTGAGACAGTTGAGAGAGATAGTGCACATTCAAGTGCCCATAACGTTGATGCCAAAGTTTGCTGATAGTTGTACTCCTAGCGGCTAGAGCGTGCTCCTGAGAATCACCGGAATCAGCAAGTCTGTACAAACCGTGATCCTCAAGCCCCATAGCTATCGTAGTACAAGTCTCCCTATAAATGATGCTGCAGGTGGACAAACTGAAAACGACATCCAATTGAGGAGAATGCCTCATGATCTGGCTGACGGAGAGGAGATTATGTTCCATGCCTGGAACATAGTAGACATCAAGAAAGAGTAAATTTCTTCCTCCTGAGTGAATCTGGACAGTGCCCTTACCAGCAATTGTGTACTCTTCGCCTCCTCCAAAAATGATAGAATCAGAGAATGGTTCGAATTTTGTGAACCAATCTTGACGATAAGTAAAATGCCGCGAAGCCCTAGAATCAATATACCAAGCAGAAGATTGTACTAGATCTGATGTTCGCTTGGCCATAAAAGCATAGAATGCAAATTCTTTCTGCTCAGTGTGCTATGCAACATTTGCCTTTTGTTGAGACCCTCCCTACTTCTTTTGTTCAGAAGCCAACCGAATGCAACAATCAACCTTCATGTGACCGTATTTATGGCAATAATTGCATTGAACGTTCTTTTTCTTCTTGCTGTCTTGAGAAGAACCGGAGCTTTTCGGCTAAGAAGTTTGCGCCTTCCCTTTGTTCTTAGCAAAAGATTTGGCAGAGAACGCTTGCTCTGTGGAGGTGGAACTGGTACTGCTTCCAAACTACTGTCTCCAGCGATCCTGCTGCAAGAGGATAGTACACAGCTCCGGAAACTTCAAATCAACATTAGCAGACGTAATGTTGAGAGTCTTGATGAAATGTTCATAAGACTTAGGTAGATTTTTCAAAGTGATCACTACCATGTCCTCTTCCTCCATTGTCCGACCAATAGCTTCCAGTTGGTCGCGAATGTCCTTTATCTTTGTCAGATGCTCCTGGAGAGGGCTCTTCTCATCCATCATTATCGAAAAGAGCATGTTCTTAAGAAAGAATGCACGACTCTTATCTGACCTTTCATGGAGATCCTTCAGGTACGTCCAAACCTCAGTAGTTGTTTTGCCTGACGGCACTTGTGGCAACTGGTCGTCAGTGACTGAAAGCTTGATGAGCATGACAGCGTCCTGGTTGCATTCATCCCATTTGTCTTGGTCTTTTCCGGCTACAGTGGGACGAGTTGAGTTCCCCAAAACGACTTGATCGAGGCAACGATATTCAAAGATCGTAATCATGCGCTGCTTCCAGGTGTTGTAATTCTTCTCGTTGAACTTCTAGCTACTTTCGAGCATTAGATTTGTCAGTGATGCCATAACGTACCCTGAGGTCAAATTGGTGAAGGCACGAATTGACAGATGATAACAGAGAGTTTTTACAAAACCCTAGCCGCAAAATATAACAAAGGGTATAACAGAAGGATTTGAGGACAACCCAGATGAGATTTTGAAAAACCCAGAAAAATTAGATAATACCCAAAAAAATTCAGGAGGACCCATGTGCACAAATTTTGAGGCACAAAAAACGAGGGACCCAGAAAAATCTGAAAGAAACCCTGTTGAGCTCTCGGAAAACCCACCAAAAATCTATGATCAAAAAAAAAATTCGACTTCAAACACAGGAGAAATCTGCAAAACCCTAGCCACAAGTCGTGTTTTCAGAAAAATACTGAAAAATGACTGCATAAAATTCTCAAATCGCGTCCAAATGCAAAGGTAAATTGGCGCCTTAGCTAGGGCAGAGAAGATGTCTAGAATAAAGACCAAATCATAGCCTTAAAGCTACAGAAAACGCGTGCTCAAGAACAAACAAAATCGCGTCACCAAAATCAGCATAAAATTGTGGCCACGCACAGAGAAAAAACGCGCCTAGTCACAAGTAAAAACCCCGGGCTCAAATGGAGATTAAAAAACGCATTTCTGGGGCACAAAAAATACCACGAAAAATCTTCAGAAATGGCAGCCCAGGAGATTCTAAAACATGCGCCCAGAAAACAAAAACATGTCCTCAAGTCACCAACAAAACACGCGGGTAGGGCAAAAAACCATGAAAAAATCCGCGATTTGCAGATAGAAAAAATGCGCAGGAATGAAGAAAAATGAGGCCAAGTAGCTTGTGAAACCTAGACAGTCTCACGTGATAAAGGAATCACGAATTACAAGCTTCATAAACCCTCAAAAATTCTCAGACCAAAAACTGGCGCTCTGATACCATGTGAATGGTGGAAAAAACATTCATTCATTACAGAAATATGAGTACATTAAAAAGGAACTACAAACTACTGTAGTTATTTAAGAGACCACCTACATTTACCTACCTGATACTGTAGAAACAGTATAAAACTAAACTAACTCATTACATTCTAATATTGACCATTAACACTATAGAGAAATATTATTCTAACAAACTAGTTTGGTTGATCCAAAACAAAAATGTAAATCAGAATTACAGTTTACTAGTACATTAACATATCTCCTAAAATTTTGTTAATGACAACATTTCTATACTAGAAAACCAACAATCATTTATTTGCTTACCTTGATTTCTTCAGCCATTCTTTCATTGCTGGTATTTAGAATACCACGTTTGATTGCAATTTTAGCAATTTCACTTTTTTCCCAGAGCTTCACAATAGCAGCAGCCAATCCTTGATGTTGCTTGTTTCTCCCTTTTCAAGAAAACGAATTACATTGGGTAAGAGATGCAATGCAGAAAATATGAGATCAAAATCTGAATAAATATTTGTAAGCAACTCAAAAAAGGATACAATCACAATATACCTAAGGCAAAATGAGGAGGTAATCTTCTTGCAAGTCTTCGCAAATTGGTCATTTCCAGACTACTCAATGTGCGCCTTGTGCCAAAAGGAAGAAGCCTGAAAGGTTCCTTGTAGCCAGGAATTACTTTTGGCAATAAGTCAGCATCTACAGGCAAAGGGTCAATTCCTGTCCAATCAGTAAACCGTGGACCCAGTTCATCCAATATTTTGTTCATTTCACTTTGATAGTCTAGCTCGCTTGGTTGCTGCTTGGGGTTATTCTCTTCAGGAATTTCCATGTCAACATGAGTAGATGACAGTTCATTCTTCACCATATGATCCGGCATATCTCTACCTGATGCATAAATCGCACCTCTTCCATCTTTACTGTTTATTGGTTTGTTTCTTACAATACCTTCAGCTGCAGATGGCATGTATGCTTCCTTCAGTGAAGCAACCCCTAAATTGTTTTCAGATTGACGCTTCACAGCTTTTAGAGATGGTGGTTCATAGGTCATTCCTCTGTATAGAACAATAGAACCTCCAGATCTCCAAATAACCAGTCCTCTGGTTCGCCTCTGATTAGCAAACATTATAATTTATAAGAGACTAGCCATGATGGTTATGATTACTGAGAAGACAACAGAATCACAGGATGCAAACTTTCAATGTTTTGCTTAAACAAATGAAGACTTACCCCTATTGCGTCACAAGTGAATGTACCAAATTAAGTGAAAAAATAGCAAAACTGTGTCACTTTACATATCAACAATGCTATTAAGTGCCAAAAGTTCAATCATTATTTGCAAATAACACAAAAGTCTGCTGACTGTTTCCAAACCATTCCACTACAAATGAAAAATGATAATAATAACATGATAAAAATTGAGATATATCAAATAAAGGCATTGTAGACATAGAGATACTTTATGTGCATTACAAGGAAAGTCTATCCATGGCACATTACTGAGAGTTTCCTTTTAAGAGCAAATAGTTAGTATCACACTAATCATAACCTGCCTTTGCTAATATAGTTATTACCCTGTAATTAATTGGATAAAAATGGTCGATATGATGTTGGATTGAGTTGAAAGCTAATTTTTGAATACCTACTTCCTGGTTCCAAGAATCAAAGGGCACAACCAAGGGAATAGTTATAGCATTAGAGGGTAATGCTTTCCCAAGCTCTAGAGAAGTGCGATGGTGTAAACAATTCATTCAAAATGTCATCTTGGAAATAGTGTCTCTAGGAGCATGGTGTATAGCCAGCTCAAACATCCTACAAACTCCCTTCTCAAGCAGTCAGGACCATTACTGTTATATAGGACATATTTTCCTTTGGCCTAACTAAACACAAAACCTTCCACGTGGTTACACTTGCATCATATGACAATCAGTGTAGAAACCATTTATACCTTAGAGACCTCATTGTTGAGAGTAACATAATGAAAGCCAACTGATTTTGCAACAATAACATCAACCAATCAACTAGATAATAGGCGATAACGAGATCAAATATCAATCATCAAGGTGGTCACTTAAGTTAATAAGAGCACTCATCACACAAAAGGTTTAAATCTCTTTCAAGTTGATAACTCTGCAATTAGTTCCCCTTCTTGATTAGGCATAATACAGATAGGAGATTCTAAGTATCAAACTGTCCATAGCGGCCATTGTCATTGTAGTTGACACTTAATCACTCAATTGTCAAGTTTCATAACATGGATCCTGATGTCAATGTGCCACCATGAATGTGATCATAATCATTTTCAAATGTTTACCTCTATTCTATTTCACACTTGTATGTTATAAATCATTTTGATGCCCATAGATTTCAAAGATACATAAGAAAGTATGATCAAGGTCAAGATGCATGCTTCTCCATGCTAGAAGCTATTAAACAACACTTCTGTGCAGAATGAAACAAGTACACAAGTAAAAGAGGTTCTGAAGCCTCTACCTGTGAGCACATGCGCAAAACTACAACCGCCAATCAATCCCTCATACATGTAACTTGTAAGACATAATCTTCTAAAAGCAAGCAAAAAAATTCAAAATGTAAATACTGGAACCTTGACACAACATAATTTTGAAAATTGGTAAGTAGGACTGGGAGAGGGGGAAGGAAAGAAAATCACTCCCCTGGAAATCACTTTTGAAGCTGCAATAGTATGATCCAATGAAGAAGTGTGATTAGAGGAAATTTTAAACATAATTAAGAATGCAAGACTGGATAGAGAAGACCTACTTATAAAAAAAGCTAAAGTAGATCTACTTGAGGCTGACAAAAAACAGGCACCTATCATAGATGAATATGCTGCAGAAAAAATATTTCGT
This sequence comes from Sequoia sempervirens, assembly GCA_007258455.2. Lineage (NCBI taxonomy): Eukaryota > Viridiplantae > Streptophyta > Pinopsida > Cupressales > Cupressaceae > Sequoia > Sequoia sempervirens. Next base: position 103,198,536 of record VDFB02047397.1, on the reverse strand, counting down.
AAACATGCATGCGCTTGTAAACTTTTGGGATCATGCCCATGGGAGAAAGGACCTTTGAAATAGATCTTACAGAAGTGGAAACGCACAGCTCAGATTGACCTTATCTTCTTACAACAGTGGAAACCCACAATAGAGATTGCGTTAATCTTAAATTTGAGAAAGTACCTAATTGGAAGCACCCCTAATTTGGAAGATAAGAAGAGAGGCTTTCAATGGAAAGCCTTGTTCTGCAACATAACAAGGTTGATAAACATGAGATTTTCATACTCTACAAGTATGAGTATAATACTATAATTATAATGGCTTCTGAAAATAACTGTGTTTATTTTTATTTGCATCAATGTTTTGGGTCACACTCCATATTCCATCATTATGATGAAAGAGAAAAACTAGAAGGATTGCAAATTTAACTCAATTAAAAAATGAGAAGAAAATATGAAGAAAATTAATATAATATTATATTCAGCTGGTCAATATAACAAACAAAAAGTTTATAAATGATGATATTGAAAACGACAATAATATAAGAATATATTAAGAATAATGATAAACATAATAATAATAAAATAAAACAAGAAATAGAAAACCTGATATAAAGTCATAGCATAAAAATATAATTATAATGTAAATAATATAAAAGTAAAATAAAATAATAATAAATATCAGAATCATAATAATGTTATAGCCATTTTTGAGGACAGCACTATATGTAAATAAGGATACTCAAATTTATACAAGTTTACCCTATAAATGACATCAAAATTTAAGTTTAGACATTCATATAATGTATCAGATTCAATATTAAAATTAAATCAGAGATTCAAAATGTATAAGACATGGCTAAATCTATCAGTGATAGGCTGCTAGCAACATAGAAGCAATAAAAAACTTAAAAAGTAAAATAGAAATTGACTTCCAATAGCATGAGACCAAACGTTTCTATTTGCTTTGTGGGAGAAAAAGATAGGTCATTTTGCCAATTTAGATATTCACTCTCATCTTTGTTGTTGATTCCCAGCTCCTCCATGGGCAATCATTTAAGTATCGTTGTATACATTGTCTTCTCCATAGGGAATTACATGGTAAGCAATTTATTCTTCTCTGTTGTCTTTCATGTATTGTTCCATATCCCAGAGGTTAAGAACAGTACATGTGGACAAGCAGTTCCATGCATCCCCTCAAAATTTTATGCTCTTTCCATCACCAACTTTTCCATTTTATCTCTTTGTTTAACAGTTTCATTTCTGTTTTAATGCGCACAGCATAGTGTGTTACTGTCCCCACACCCCTTCTAACATATTTTTTTTATAAATGTCAAGTACCTTTTTAAAACAGGTGAATTTTTGTTTTCCCACCTGAAAGGCCTGGACATCCCTGAGACAATCAAGGGATGTCTCAGATATCCCCAGCCATCCTGGGGATAGCCAAATACCCCATAGACATTCCAATGGTTTCTATGACGCCCCAGGGACATTCCAAAATTTTGAAAATGACATTGGGGATAGGGACACCAGATTTAGAGCCAAGGGCATGCTCCCATGGAACCTTGTATTACAGTAAAATTATATAATGATATAGAATGATTAAGAAAAATCATGTATGTTAATATAATAATATTAAACTGTAATATAGTAACTTAACAAAATAAGATATGAAAATGCAAAAAGGAGAAAGTTGGTAAGACATGAGGAAAAAGAGGGAGATTGATGAGAAACAACTACCAAAAGGGTAAGGATTGAGAAAAGAGGGATTTGGATTCAGAGTGTTGGGTAAGACAAGAGAAAGCAAAGCGAAAGACGGTGTGTCTTAGAGAAGAAAGGAGGGAAAAAGAAAGAGGAGTAAGTGGTCAGAAGAAAAACTAGGAGGCAGGAGAAGAGAGGATTAAGAGGGTTAAACTTGAAAGTTAGGGAGGGGTGTAGAGTTTGCACCTCATTAAATTTACAATAGGTTGCCAAGAGAGCTCAAACCCCAAACCTCATCACTGTTGAGGTTGCACGGGTTTTTGCTAATTTTGATTGCCTCCCTCAACTATCTTTTGCAAAGATTCTTCCCTTAAGCAAGCACTTTAGGTGTCTCTAAGCAGATGTGGTGCTTAATATTAACTGAGTGTTCAGTGAGAGCAAATTTTCCACCGTGCATGTGCTTGGTATCAACACCATGTTCCTTGAGCCTCATGCTAATTGCATGATCTTTTTTGCCAAAGTAGGAGGTTCTAAAAGAGCATTCTGTCTTATAAACCCCATGGTTTTGAAGGACATCTACACAATCTTTGTGGGAGTGCATCATGTTTCTAATCTTCTTATGTGGTGGTTTAAATGAACATTGGACCTCTTTTTCTGAATTATTTCTGAAACATTATTCAAAATCCCCCCAACCTAAGGAAGGCAACTGGTGTGTTTGAGTATTCCTCATTTCTGTGAACATTAAGGCATGATTTGGCTTGTTTGAAAGCTGACATAATCTGATTGTTCTTATAGCCATTCATCTTAAAAACCCTTAGACAAGAGATTTCAAGATCTACGTGCTCCTCATCATAGATATGAAAGGCTCTTATAGCAAGGGTCTTTAAAAGGTTCACTTTTTGCATGGGATGGTCATTTGAGGAAGCATGAAGGTAAAGGTTTGTGTGTTGTCTTTCTATACACTTAACAGCCTAAGGAACCATTAGGATTTTCTATAGAGCAGAATGTCAAGGAAGGGAAGTTTTTTGTCGCATTCTAATTCTTTGGTGAGCTTAATGTTTTTGGAAATGGTATTTAAATGGGAATGGAATTCCTCCAAATTGTCTAGTCCATGTTGCCAACTAAGCTTCATATTATCAACATAGCATTTCCACCATCTCAGTTTTAGAGGGAAGAGTTGAAGGTTGGCTCTTCAAATTGCTCCATGAAGAGATTAGCCCCCTGCTGGAGATGCTGAAGACCCATGCAAATGCTGTTTAAATGTGAGTGGAACTCCTCCAAATTGTACAGGACTCCAGTTCATGTTGCTAGCTAAGCTTTGTGTCATCAATGTAGCATTTCCATCACCCTGCTTTTAAAGGGAAGAGTTGAGGATTGTCTCTTCAAATTGATCCATGAAGAGATTAGCCATCACTTGGGATAGCAAAGACCCCATGGCCAGACCATTAGATTGTTCATAGATGGCTCCCTTGAAAGTGAAGAAAGTAAACGTTAGACACAGTTCCACTAGGGAAGCCATATCCGTCTTTCTAGAAACATAACATCAAAACTCCCAAGTGTTTCATCCTCACCCAATGTTTTATCTTTGATGGGCTCCACAAAATGGGAGAAATTTTTTATGAAAGAACTCCTTTGTCCTATTAGTTGTTTAATTTTCTTGGTGAGGAAAGAGGCTAGTTTGTAAGTTGAAGAGTCAATGGTGTTGACATTGGATCTTAATGGCACACCCTCTTTATGAAGGTGCACCATAGATTCTGGCTGCACTCTTCATTCTGGGGATGAGGTGTTTTTTGGTGTTGTCATTGTAGGATGATTGTTTGACGACTTTTTTTGCTTTATTTGAAATCATGGAAATGGGAATGGTCTGGCATTTCATAACCACTGTTTGATGACTTTTTTTGCTTTATTTAGAGTGATGAAGATTTCCATGTTGGTTAAAATAATGACAGCAGGGTAACCCATATGCTGCAGATGCAGATTTTTCTGTCTCTATGGATACTAAGGGCTCATTACAATACCCACACTGTTTTTGCCAATGGTTAGCCATTGTGTTGTTTTGCGAAAGTCCATCTTTGTATGTCGTGCAGAAAATGTTTTCCTTATTAGAAACTTAGATATTTAGGTTTTCTTTTTAGCCTATGCACAGAACTACATTTCAAATCTTTTGTTTTGGCCTGAGAAGCAATGTCAATGTAATGTCCCCTCCTAGCCTTTGAGTGGTGTTTATCCTTTAGCCTATTCCAGAGTTCCCGTAGGCTAAATGGAATTGGTAAGGGAACTCAGTTCCAATCCTTTCTGTTGGGTTTTCAGAGTTTCAGGTGGACTTTCTATTTTTAGCAGGGGACCAGTCCAGTACTTACTATTTATAATGAGTCATTTGGCTTATCAGTTTTCATACCAGCTTGAGTCTTTGGTGTTTTTACTATTTTTAATACTTACTAAAAATAGTAAGTCTATTTTGGGAAGCTAGACCTAGTCAGGCTACTTTCAACAGTGTTATCTCAGCTGAGCAATTGGGTTGCTAAGGTTTGATTATTTTAATATTGTATTTCCTCTCTTGAAAGTGAATTAAATAAAGTTATTTTATAACTTTAAGTTAAGGGTCAAAGGGGACATGAATTTGTACCATGGCACCTAGTGGAATAACTTCAAGTTGTTTTTAAGCATCTGAATCACTTTTGAATGTTGGATAAGAGGGGGACACCTAAGGGGTGAAAATGAAGTTTAAAATATATTTTTAAATGAAAGTCCAAGCAAAAAGGGGTGTAGTATTTTGGAGGGAGTTTTATTCAAACATAATTTCACCCTAATTTCTTATTGAGGCTTTATAAGTTCATTTTGAAGTTTCATTTAGTTATGTTGAAATGGTTGCATAAAGAGATGCTGCTGGAATCATTCCAGAGGTCTGAAATAGGTGTTGAGGACGAAAACCCTTGGCATTGAGGAGCTGGTTTTGGTAGTGCAATATCTACCCTAGCTGGTTGAGGTGCGGTTGCATCCAGGGATCACTTTCAGAGCTTCATTGTTGCAGTTTCAGTCAAATAGGATGAAAATATTTGAGTATTTTTGATGTGTGATCAGTTGGATTTTGGTTGTAGAAGCGTGGCTTCATTTTGGTGTGTTTCTAGTGTGGTTTTGAGATGATTTTCAGTGATTTCTGAGCAGTTTTTTGTTTGGATCTGAATTAGTTTATTGAGCATAACTCCATAACGGCTAGGGCTTATTTTTTGGGTATTGGTTCAATGGAAAGCTCTCTACAAGGCGCCCTAGATTGAGCTATCATTCGAATTTATTGAAGCAAAACTGAATTTATAGAGCAAAATCACCCAGGTCAGGTTGGCGCCCAGTTTGAGTACTTTCTGGAGTTTTTGTCCTGATTCTTGATGATCAGAAATCTGCACTTGGGGTGTTTGAAGGACGTTGGTTTTAAGGTGAGTTGCTGGTGTTTGGAAGCCTTTCAATGGAGTTGTTATATGTCTCTTCCAAAGGTGTTATCTGCTGTTAAGATCATCATTTCCAGGTCTGATATAAACCTATCTGAGTCTGATTTTAGCTTGTATGCAAGGTCTGATATAATTTGTAAACTCAGAAAATTTCTGTCATGTAATCTGAGCATTATAAATCTGAAAGTAATCTTGGCAAGCACTATTTTCTATGTTATTTTCTGTATGTTTGTTATCTATTCACTTGGCATGTTAAAACCATGAATGGCACATGAAATATCAAGCAAAACATTCTCAGAAACTCTCAAACAGCAAACAAAAAACTCAGAAAAAATTAGGGGTCATTCATTACAGTCAAGGTCTATCCAAATTTCTGTCCACAGGGAAACAGCCAACTCTAGATGGAAGTAATAAAGCCTGGATGAAATATTGTTGATCTCAGCACTTATGTGTTTGATGATTAACCTCAGCAAGGAGAGACCAGCATGTTCGAAGATCTGTTTGATAAAATGGCTCCATACATGATGTGCGACATAAGCAAAGGGAGGATTAATGTAACTGTCATGGCATTTTTCTTCATTCATCCTGATGATGGATCAATATGAGTTGTTATTAATAAATATGAGTTGTTATAAGCCCATCGAACCAGACTGTGCAAATGTATTAATTATGCTGACCATTATTGAATCCTCTGTTAGATCCATGAATCTGTATTACTATTTATATGTAGGATCACAATGAGTTGGTTGGACATATAAGTCTAAAATGTCAAATGGGCTTTACAGACTTAGAGATTCAATTGGCAGAAGGTCAATATATAATGTGCTGCTGTTAGGAATTAGTGTTTAAAATAAGTTGGTAAATACTAAATAATAAATAAATAATGTAAGATTAGTTGTTAGTTAGTTGCCAAGTAGTTGTAGGTTGAAAGGCTTTATAAAGCCACTGACTTTAATAATAGAAAGTTGTTGATGAATGAAGAATTTACAAGTTTGAGCCTTTGGTTCTCCTTTGTCTCAAATTTCAACATGGTATCAAAGCAAGTCTCGAAAGAGGCCTCTTTGAATTTCACCCCACTCATGCTTTGTTTGTCAGGTTGATCAAAGCAATAGGTTAGCGGGTACCACGGACCTCTGTGATCCCTTTACCTTTTTCCATGCCCATACATTTGTTGTAAAATCAAGTGGTGCAAACAAAGGACCAGCAGATATGACGGACCTCACACAAAATTTGGAGTTTGTAGCGTTCACCCTTCTTGCATATTTTTTAGCGGTACTAGTGGATACTTTGTACCTTGCAGCGACCCCGTTGACATCCACCATTCCTGTGCATCTTTTTTTCTTCCATTGTGTACATTCTTTTTGTAGTATTTCCTCCATTATGTTCATTGTGTTCATGCTTAGATTTAGTTTTGTTGCATTCTATGTGGTTGGAGCAGTTAGAGAAATGGAGAAAAGCAGTTTGAGTTGCATTCTATGTGGTTGGAGCAGTTAGAGAAATGGAGAAAAGTAGTTTGAGTTGCATTCTCCTGGATGAATTGGATATGTTTTACAGTTATCTAATCTGCATTTGTATTTGAAAGTATTTGGCAAAAGGTTTCTAGATAATGTGAATACAAGTATGACAAGGCACTACACCATAAAAGGAGGATGAAATGAGCATAAATACGAACTACTTTGTGGGACATGTGGTAAAGAAGACAATGGCATGAATAATCCTTATGTGGATGCATGTGAGCTGAATAATAATCTCTAGGCACATACCCTAGGTTCACGAAGGAAGCATTCTTGATCTGTTGTGAAAGCCCTTGCTGGAACTGTCAAGAAGATTGATCGATTGAATGCCAAAGGCATTACAAGGATGCAAACTAGAATGAAGGATAGGTGTCGGCATGAAAGGCACTGAATATCATATATTAAAAATACAGATTAATGTAGCAAGCAATTTTGGTTGCCGAACTGTTATATTTTTCTGAAAGAAGTGTTCAAATCAGTTTCTATCAATCCAATGAATCGAGGCATCAATGCGAACACCAGCGAAGAGAGATGGGAATAAAAAAAAGACTCCATACATTATTGAAAGCAGGGTGTAAGTCCCTCTCAAAGAATAAAGAACAATTTAAATTTGAGCTGTGATGAAGGGATATCGACCAGCAAAGAGACATTCAAGGGAATTGACCCATTGGTTAGTTTCATTTTTTCCTTGCCTACCAATGCTACATAGCATGGCGACAATGAAACAATAAAATTAAGTCTATACATCTGGATATGTGGATATTATCTGATCAATTTGAAGCCATATGTGCAAAGAACAAAGCTAGTCGTGAAGATTGCAAGGTTGATACAAGCAATAACAATGCTGATACTATCAAGCAGATCAAACAGCAGCTCAAGGAAAGCCAAGCTGCCGAGATAGTATTCAAAATGTTAGAACATCTTTCGGCAATAACAAACCGACAATGTGAATCTCAGAATGGAATGGAGGCAATGAACAAAATCATGGATACAAATTTAAATTCCTATGTTAGTGTGTTAGGAATTAGTGCTTAACATAAGTTAGCAAATAATCAATAAATAATATAAGATTAGGTGTTAGTTGCCAAGTAGTTGTAGGTTGAAAAGCTTTATAAAGCCATTGAATGTAATAATGGAAAGTTGATGAATGAAGAATTTACAAGTTTGAGCCTTTGGCTCTCCTTTGTCTCAAATTCCAACAGCTGCACTGATATTTCCACATATAAACATTATTTTTTTGAGTCGTCCATGGCCAATAATTATTATTAATAGCAAAAATCTTCTGAAAAAATAATGTGTTAAAATGTTTGGAAACACTGACATTTGATGTTGTGGATCACAATATATGATCCATCATTTCAATTTTCCAAACATAATCACAGGTCTGTTCCAGAAGTTTTACTCTATAAAACAACATTTAACAACAGTTAATTCTCAAAATGTTTCACATGATAGGGATTGAGTGTTATTGACAGTCAAGAGATTATCTTGTAGGTTCTCTATATGCACTCTTCTGGGAGAATATAATGTTGATGAGCTTTAAGAATCAAGAGTCCTTGGGTGTTCTTAGTTCTTTTGTTAGTTTTGTTCCCCTGACATGATTACCTGAATGTTAATTGTTCACATGTCCCAATTCATTTTTTTTTTTTCTGGCTGCAGGTAGGAAAGTTTCACATTACCTTTGCAAATGTATAAATATCATGTGGTGTCAATGTACTATTGTGTGGATTTGTGACATAGTTGCCAGGAAATTCCATTAAAGGAAAATGGACCACATACTCGTGGGCCGTAACCCCGATTTTTGTTTACAAATAATATAGCTGTCTCCTTATTCATTTACTCACGTACCCTAATTTGCTTGGCGTCCTCATCCCTGTACCAGTACAGGTACCACTATATCTCCCGTTAAATACGGTTAGTAAATTTAACTTGTCCGCATTCTGTTTAATAATCATCTTGAACTTGATTTAATCTAGAGAAACTGAAACGTAAGTGAATGAAAATATGTAGCTGAGAAACTGACAGTTACTGTTACTTACCTCTAAAATTTCATGAGTCCTCTTCATATTCAGAGCAGATGAACCTTCACATTTGAATTTCACTATCTCCGACGTTCTCCATTTTTCATGTACTTTTTCAACAATATCACGAGTTACACCAGCACCCCCCAGCTTGATTCTTTCTTTCAGTCGTATTCCTTGACCTCTCAATCTATTGAGATCTGGCTCGGGAATAGTCAGCTCTGCCAATGAAGGTGTTCCTCTGCCTCTTCTCTCTGCCCTGCCATTATCTGCCCCTTGCGAGTTATCTTCCTTCCTGTCCCATGGATATTTAGATGGACTGTCCTTAATGGGAGCACTCCAGCTCCCATTAAGATCATATGCACCATTCGTATTAGGAATGGGAGCTCCAGGCTCATCCTCTACAGGGAACAACTCTTCAATTAGACTGCGCTCGAGTTCTGGTTTTGTGTCCTCGTCGGGATAATTAAATTTCCTCAGCTTGGCCACAATTCGGTCCATTGTAGTCTTCTCACTTGGCCCTTCCAATTTCTGCACTGTATTGTATTGCTCAGCAGCAGCATTTGGGTCAGCATCATGATCATCATCATATATCTCAATTTCATTGCCCGATTGTCCCTGAGTGACCTTCTTGTTCCGGGCACTCATCCAAGGAGCTATACGTACAGAACGCCTAAATCCTTCTTTACCCGTTTCATCCAAAGCAACAGGGGACTCTATTTGCGTTTTCTCTCTTTCTTTCTCTATCCGTTCTTGCTTTTCTTCCCATGGGAATTTATGTCTCTTAACACTAGGCCTGACAGACCAATCCCGTTGATACTTTTCTTTCAATCTTGATTGTAGTATCCTTTGCTCATGCTTTTGATTCTGTGGGTACTCAGAATTTTCTCGATTGAAGGCATCGTGGGAACAAAAACACTGAAATCTCTTATATTTTCTGGATTGCAAGGAAGTTGGCAGGACAAAAGCATGAGCATGAAGAGACCTGGAACTGTGTAAGGACTCTAATAGCCCTGCAGTCCCAACAGGGACTAATGCCATTCCCTCACGAAATATATGGAACTCCAATACACCCAAAGCTCAGTTGCAATACTTTGTACCATCCATGACAATTTAAAAACTATCGTACAAGTCTAAAAATTCATATCTGCGAAACTGGTTATTCAGCTCTTACCTGACTTGTAGATTGCAGTCGTTAAACTCAGTGGATAAAGCCAATTTTATGTGGTGAAATGTGGTGCATTGGCCAGAATGCGTTCACCCTCTCAGGGGCGGCAAACCTGGGGAAGAAACGGATAGAGTTTATTAAAAATCTTCTCGGGCAAAGATTTCACGCTCCCTCCCTAAATCTTGTGTGATAGTTTTTGCAAGCTAGCTATAAGGGATAATTTCAACCTCATCTTCCTCGGTTAGCTCTTAAATTCTTTTGTGGCATTTTATTCCCGAGCATTAGAAGTTGATCATGTTAATTTGTGTTAGTTGATCGAAAAATACTAGGTACTAACACAAATCAATTGTAAAGACGATATCTTCTTCTTTTATATATATACATTGAATTAAGAACTAGCAATCACACCTTAGTGTGCAATGGGTACGTCGAAGGTTAATTATGATAAATTTTGGTCTATTTTTTTCATACATTTATGTAGTACATGAGGTCAATTGGTAGGCCATTTAGCAAATGATTTTGTTCAAGTGTAACAAATGTCTCAATGGAGAAGTGATAGCTTCAAATAGACTATGCATCCACTTACAGGGATCCAAACATGATTGAAATAAAACCTTTGAATCATGAAGATAATCAGGCTCCATTACCAACAGGGTCATGTTATGTTTGCAATAAGGAGAGAGGGAGAGAGAGAAGGAGAGGTAGGGATAGAAAGAGGGAGAGATAGAGGGAAGAGCAAGAGAGAGAGAGGGGTAATGAGATAGAGATAGATAGGAAGATAGAGACAGAGATGGAGAAGGAGAAGGAGGAGAGGGATATGGAGAGAAGGAGAGAAGGAGAGGGAGAGATAAAGAGAGAGAGGAGAGAAGGATATATAGAGATGGAAGAGATAAATGTATAGAGAGGGAGATAGATGGATGGATAGAGAGAGGGAGACATGTCTAGAGATAAGGAGGGGAGAGGAAAATAGAGGTAGAGATGAAGATAGAGTGCTCGAGAGGAAGAGGGAGACAAATAGATAGAGAGACATAGGTAGAGCGAGAGATAAATACAAAGAGAGATAGGGAGATAGAGAGGGAGAGATAGAGAGGATGAGATATAGAGATATAGAGGAAGAGGGAGAGGGGGAAGAGGGAGAGGGAGAGATAAAGAGATATAGATGGTGAGATAGAGTGATAGAGAGATAGAGATATAAGGAGATATAGATAGGGGAGGAGAGGGAGAGAGAGACAAAGAGATAGACAAGCAAAGGGAATTAGAGATAGGTAAATAGAGATCGAGAGAGGGAGAGAGAATAAGGGGAGATAGAGAAAGGGAGAAAGAAGTAGGGGGAGATAGAGATATATAGGAAGAGAAAGAGATAGATAGAGATATATGGAAAGAGAAAGGGAGGGAGAGGTAGGGATAGAGAGAGAGATAGGGGATAGGGAGGGAGAGATGGGGAGAGATAGAGAGAGGGATGGAGAGAAAGCGAGAGAGATAGGTAGAGGAGAGGCAGAGAAGAGGGGGAGAGAGGGAGAGAGATAGGTTGAAGAGGAAGAGAGGGGAGAGGGGGGGAGAGGGAGAGAGGGAGAGAGATAGGTAGAAGAGGGAGAGAAAGAAGAGGGGGGAGAGAGGGAGAGTGATACATAGAGAGGGAGAGAGGAGAAGATTGGGGAGAGAGGGAGATATAGCTCAATATATATAGAGAGAGAGGGAGAGACATAGAAAGGGGGTGATATAGAGAGATAAAGGGGGATAGTGAAAGAGATAGAGAGATAGCGATAGAGGTAGAGAAAGATATGGATAGAAAGAGATAGAGAGTGAGAGAGAGATAAAGAGAGAAATAGAGATAGAGATATAGAGTAGGAGAGATAGAGGGAGAGATGGAGTGAATGGGGAGAGGGAGAGATAGCTCGATAGATAGAGAGGGGAAGAGGGAGTGACATAAATAGTGGGAGATATGGAGAGATAGAGAGCGAAAGGGAGAGATATATCAATCACCCTCCCTGTGTCTCTATCTATTCACCTATATTTCTTTATCTCTCTACCTCTCTCTATTTCTTTGTCTCCCTCTCTATTTGTATGTTTCTCATTATCTCCCTCCCTCTATATATATATATATATATCTTTTCTTCCCTCTATTTATCTTTATCTCCCTACCTCTTTATGTGACTTTATCTCTATCTCTCTCTCCTCTTCTCTCTTTCTCTTTTCCTTTATCTATTTTTGTCGATCTCCCTCACTATCTCTACCTCTTTCTATGTCCCTCTTTATTCCTTTGTATCTCTACATATCTATCTATATATCTATCTCTCTATATCTCTTTGTCCCCCTCTTTATCTCTCTATTTCTATTTATCTCTTTTTCTCTCTATCTCTATCTCTATCTTTGTTTCTCTCTCTTCTCTCTTTTTTTCTCCATATCCTTCTTGTTATCCCTTTATTTATATCTTTGTTCCTCTCTCTTTATTTATCTTCATCTCTTTCTCCTCCTTTGTCTCATTTTACTCCCTCTCTCTTGCTCTTTCTCTTTTTTCTCTCTCCACCTATCTATATCTTATCTCTATCTCCCTCTCCCTTTTCTCTTCCTTTCTCTTTCTCTCTTTCTCTCTCTATATGTTTGTCTCCTTAAGTGTGAAATGGGTACATTGAAGAGGTCTTAAAGGTGAATTATCATATCCTTAATCAAATGGCATGCTACCTTGAGAATAACTCCCCAAGGACACATGCCATCCTTGATTGTTGACATGAAATGACCCATCAAAAGTTAGTTTCTCTTTCTTTCTCTCCTTTCCTTTGTATCTCTTTGTTGTACCCCAAATAAAATTTTTGGCATTCTGTGTAAATTGAGCTAAATCTTGTTAAAATGCCATGAAAGGTCTGTTTTAGGTCAAACCAATCATAGAATCTTGGTGGGTTTCTGTCAAGGAACACATGTACAAAATTCTGAAAAATTGAAAATTAGGGTTTTTTCCCCTATTTTCAGGGAAATCCCCCGAAAATAGGACCTTCCCAGAAATGATCGAAAATGATTTTGATAGGCTTAAAGGGCTTCACGATCACATTGGTCAAGTCAGAATCATCAAAAGACACGTTTTACTCTGGTGGGTCTATTTCTCTTTTTCAGGAACGAAGTTAGGAGCTCCACAGCCATTAATGGCAGATTGGCCAGTACCAGGCGCTGAAAGCTAAGCTTCAAAAGCTTCAACGATACAACCATGGCGGAAAAGGTCGAAAAAGATGCTGTTTGACGAAGGAGATTCCTGAAAACGAAAAAGGTCAAAATTTGACTAACTCTGGAGATGTTACGAAGGGGAGATTGCTCACATGTTGAAAAGGCGCCTTCTTCAAGCAGGGGCGCCCATGGTCTTTGAAGGTCAAACAAAGTCAGTAAGATCATCCGAAGCAGTCATTCTCAACGTTTGGTTGCTGGCTCAACAGTGAAACAAACATCCAGATCATCTGATGGATAGATCATAAGCAGCTGCTGACAAAGCAAAAAGAGGCAGTTAAGGAATTATCAGGAAATCACAGGTAAACGACAAAGTTGCAAGAAAAAGAGCCTTTCTTAAAGAAAGGCGCCCTTTCTTTTGGACTTCCAGATGCTGACCAATGACAAAAGGCCTCCTTTGATAACATTCTCAGCTCAAAAAGATCTTGGAAACGCAACTGCAAGCATCAATGTCTGACAGAGCAGTCAACGGATAATCTGGATCAAAGTAGGCAACTTGTCAGACGAAAATAATCAAGCTAAAAGGCAAAAGCGCCCTTTTCAAGGAGGGGCGCCCTTGGATAAAGGAACCCTAATTTGAGATCCAGATTTCCCGAAGACAGTCATTCTTAGCAGAACAGAGCTGAGTACCTGATGAAACGTCATGTGAAAACATCTGACTCTCCGATCAACGAGAAATCCAGTTCAAGGCACGAGAGGTCATTTCAAATAAGCTGAAGAACGAAGACTGAAAAATCACTAAGGCATTGGCAAAAGCGCCCTTTCTTGGGAAAGGCGCCCAGTCTTTTGGAGCCCTTAACTCAGCTTTTTATCATTCAGTCTCCCAGGCACTTCTTTCCAGTATGGATTCTGCTCCGCAGTGAATGTGTCCGTGACGTCTCAAGATCAACAGACAACGCCAGATTCAGGATCAAACAGGGGGTTTTCAGGAGAGAAAATACCAAAAAACTTGCAAAAGATGAAAAGGGACGCCTAAAAAAGGTCAAAGGTCATTTGTTGACTAAAGTCAAAAGCTTTTTGAGTTAAAGTTGGCTAAAACGCTCCACGATTGGTGGAAATCACCTTTTTAACTTCAGATCAAACTCAAATCACCTTTTGAGCTTGTGTTAGGTCCCCAAATTTGTGGATCTGAAGCCCAAACATATATATTCAAGGAGATGGCGTCCATTTCATTATTTCATTGCAGGTTGAAAGACAAAAAACAGCCACAAAGCTCTCAAAGGACGCCATTGAAGATCTGAAAGAGGTTTTCGTCCGTTCTTCATTTTTATTGCAGATCTGAAGCAGGAAAGGGTTGCTATTTTTGAGGATTGGACCAGAGACAGATTTTTTCAAGAAGATCAGATAAAACTTCCAATCCATCTTCTGTCTTTTTCCTCTCTTCTTGTCTTAGGTTTTCTTGCATCTGACAGAAAAAGCAACAGGCTACATCAGATCTGATCAACTGGGTAGATTCAGCATCATTTTCCAGAGAAACCCATCTCAACAAATTTTACAAAATCAGCAAACTTGCTGCCCCTATTTTTGGGGGTTTTTCCGAAAAAGTTTCAGAATCCAAATTCTGAGGAACTGGGTTTGTTCAGCATTGAAGCACGAACAAAACCCATGTGCCAGATTTTTTCCGGAAAAATACTTCTCGGCAGGGCGCTATTTTTAAGGGTTTCCGAAAATCATCTGAACTAGGTCAAGCTTACAGTCAATCTTCAAGTTTTTCAGGATGCAGTACTCCCAGGTGCAATACGAGACCAAGACGGTCTTACTCCATGATTACCTGAAAACAGTTGACACAAATCTACACCAAGTAAATCCAGTGGTCGATTTGGAGCAGTTAGAAGGCATGAATCAAATAACATTGCAGAATATCGAAGAATCCGGATTGCTGCAAGCCGCATCAATTCCCATCACACTACAAAGCGTAGAGCTCGTAATCGCTTGTATCAAGCATTACAACCCTACCACCAGAGAAATCAGAGCAGCAGATGGAAGAATTGTTTGCAGTTTAAAGCCTCAGGATATCGAAAGATGTTTTGATATTCCCTCACATCCTAACAGCAAAGTCATATCATTGACGGAATGTGAGAAAGCTTTTGAGACGGCCAAGGACAAATGTCAAAGGATAATGGCCGAAAAATGGCTAAAAGTGACAAAGGCAAGCTTGCCTAAGTTGTTGGGGCGAGGAGAATGTAAAGACGAGTACGCAGTGTTAATCACTCTACTCAACAGAGTCACTGGAGAAGAAGATGGTCGTCAATTCCAGCCATGGATGTACTATGTCATCGCTAAAATCATTGGCAGGAGGGAATACTATGACTGGGCCACTTTGATCAGTGACACACTCCACCGACAAATCACTGGGTATCTGGAAGCTCATAGGTTCCACATGTGCTCTTACCTAGTATACCTAATAGCCTTCCAAGGCGATTTTAGGTTATTGAACAATGTGGGAACCTTAGGTGTGCAGAAGGTTCACGAGTTTTTCACACGCCTTGAGTTTACTCAAGCGGAAAGACACTTCAAGAAGACAAGTGATCACTTCACCATGCACATAGTTCGTGAGCTTAACCATGAGATGCACGTGCGTATTTCACAGACAGCCAGAGAGGCAATGGCGGATTGGGCAGATTGGTTCATCCAATTTCCTACATTCTCCTACATACGCGTGTATGGCTACATTGGCCACCCCGCCATGTTACCAAGACACCCTTCAGATAGGGTAGTTTTCATGGAGTTCCTGAGACAGTTGTCCGAGGTTCATGTCCACTTGCGCTTGAAGAGGAAGACAGCTGTTAACTTTCCCGTTGAAATGGGACTATATAGATGTGGATTCGCGGCGGATGCAAAGATGATGGGTCAAGAAACAAGGAGGTTTAACCTCAAATATCTCATTGATAGAAGATCCTATGATCCCAGAGGACTCTATGCAGCACACCTTGAGCAACACTCGTCACATAAGTCTTCTATGGAAGATTATTGGGTGAATTGTAAAGACGAGTATGAAGTGCGAAGAAGGAACTACAGCAGATTCAGACTCCCACAGATTGCTGATTTCATGTCAGCAGACATTGAGGGCCTGTCAGATGATGAAGGGGAAGTCATTCTCCCCACATTCTTCGCAGATTCAGTTGACTCCCAACCGCTCCCGAGAGTGGATTGGTATGCCAAAGAGGATACATCTATAGAAGAAAGAACGAGTAGAGTGGTTAGAAATAGCCAACTCTATCTCGACAGCAAGAAATCAAGGAAGGTGATACCTCACAGAACAGAGCCGCCACAGGTTCAGTCTACACCACCTTCCACTTCAAGAAGGAAACCTAGACAAAAGCAATGGTGCAATCCTCCCCAAGGGATGAGGATGTCAAAACCTAGAACACAGAGGACACCAGTGGAGAAAGCCACACATAGTCCTGAAATAATCACGGGTATTGCTGCCCCAGAACAAAGAGTAGAGACTGCTACCCCTGATTCAGCAGAAGTTATCACGGAGGAACCAGCAGCATTAGTTGTTGAAGAACCAGTGGCTGAGCCAATGGCAGAGGTAGCAACAGTAGAAGCAGCAGCAGAAACGGTGCCTGTTATGGAAACAGAGCCGCCAACATCACCAGTATCACAGCGAACACAGGTCCTCATCGACTTGGATTCGCCACCGAGAGACATTACTCCAGCACAGTCTCACACATCTAGCGTTCAAGGGCCTCACGTCCCTCCTAGTGAAGTTCGCCGAGATTCTATTTGGCTCGAAGGTTTCCTAGGAAGGAAGAGGGAAAAACCCTCATATGAGCTTGACTTTACCGAATTCGACCACGTCCCACAAGACACGTCGGCGAAGAGGTTAAAGAAACAAGTTCACATAGAAAGGAATGCAGATTGTGAGATCATCATAGAGACTGCCGCTCCACCAGTAGAGAAAAGCATACACGAGGTTCAAGTAGAGGACTACACTTTGTCTCAACTTAACCTCGGGAAGACTACACGACAGGTGGAGGCGGACCTTCTCGGAATAGCTTCGGTGAGCGCACAAGAAAGGATGGCCAAGGATGGTAAAGAAAAGGCAGCCTTAAAGGCTGAAAATCAGAAACTGAGGTCTTACATCACCAGCTTGATACATGGCACACCCAACGTCTCAGCCCTACCAGCAGGACTACTAGATCTCCCCGCCGAACAAAATCATTGGCAATTGTTAACATTCGGCAAACACTTGAGAAATCAGGTGGAAGAGTTTGTTCTCAAGGGTAGATGCGTACTGGCGAACCTATACCAGTTACGGGATAGAGCACATGAACTTCGTGTGGAGATCCAGCAGTCGGAACAAAGGATTGCAGAAAAGAGGCTTGAAGACGAAAGTACAATTGCAGATTTGCAATTAGCTTATCAATCAGTATACTCTGAGGAAAACAAGCAACATCTGTTTGCTTGGAAGGAACAATTGGCGTACAAGGTGAAAGCCTACGACGCTCATTCAGTAGAGATGATTGATTACAGAAGGGTGGTTGCCACTATTATCAACTTCGCAAGAATGTTGGTAATATCTTTCCCTTGCATGGAATATCAGCGTGAGGGAGGAGAATACGTCGAGTTGGTGACTGTACAGAACCAGTTCAGGGATGTCATCCGCAGCACCTTTCTTGACGATCCAGAGGGTTGTAAGCTGGCTAAGGTAGCAGCTTTATCAACCAAGTTAGAAGAGGCAGCATCTCAATGCATTGACTTCGGAAATCAGCTCACAACGGGTGAGGTCATGCTCCGACGCCACGTCATCATCCTACAGAGCATTAACTCCCCAGAAGCTGATGAGGTCAATCAATGGATTGAGACACTGTTGATTAATGGCGAGCTATAAATGCACCAGAGAAGGACGCCATACACACTCCAAGTGGCATTCATGAGACTTGAGTTGACTTGATGCTTCTTTCCAAGTCAACTCAAGATGCTATTAAATGTAGTTGGAGTTAACTTGATGCTTCTTTCCAAGTTTAACTCCACTTTCCTTAAATCATGCATTGTCAGATCCCACTAATTAAGGATGTCTAATTGACTTCCACGATTTGTGGATCTTAGATCTCCACTAAATGTGGATGTCTATTTTGGAGGGAGACTTTACATTTAAGTTCACCTTTAGTTTGCTTTCAGTCAACTGAAGTAGTTTCCAGTTGACTCTTTGTTGACTTTCAGTTAACTGAAGTAGCTTTCCAGTTAACTGCTTGTTCCCCCTATTTAGGAATAAATCTTGCTAATTGATTGGCAAGAACTCATTGTTAACTCAAGGAGATTTTGGGGTTGCCCACTCCTTTGAGTTCTATAAATAAGAGCCTTGGGCTCATTATTTGTTTAACCTTTACTTGCTATGCAAAATTGCTGCGCCATTGTTGCCAACACTTTGAAAGCGAATATTTGTTCACTCTTGGATGAGAGTTCGTTGGATGATTGTAATTGTGCATGATTTCGTGCCTTTGCTTTCCCAACTTTTGTAGTTCGTTGATAAAGCATTGAAGAAGAATATCAGAAGGCGCTTGCATTTTGATCATCTTATTTGAGTTATGTCTACGTCCTGTGTTTAATAGCTTGTTGTCTCATTTCCCTCCTCGGATAGGAGTCCCTCCTCCTTGGATATTTGTTATTGACAGTTGTCGTTTGATGTTGTTTAATGTATTGACTTCCAAGCTATACTTCGGATAGGAGTCCCTCCTCCTTAGCAAGCTCGTTGGCCAAGGCATCGTGATTCTGTTGTTTCTAGTAAACTATTTCTTAAGCTCATACCTCGGATAGGAGTCCCTCCTCCTTGGCAGATCTCAGATCTAGTTTACCGTGCAGAGTGTTTGCTTGTACCAACCTTATCCCGGTGTATACCCGAGAGTTCAGAGCCTCGGTCATATCCTCTGGAGACGGTGAATTCAAGTGATCCAACCATCCCATTCCCGCTCCTTTACCCTCATGCTCTGTTACCTTGAAGGTATTGGATAGATAGAAGCTAGTTAGTCGTAGTTAAGATCTGCAGAAACCAGAGAAAAGCTTAGCTACGGCGCATTGTGTTTGTGCACCCTTGTGTCCTGCCGCTGAAGCATAAAAAGATAGGAACTTAGTTAAACATTTCCCTTCCCTACGCATTGCTCCCAGCAGAGAGGGACTTCTCCTCTTTAAATAACTAAGAAGTGTTGCAAAACATTTGAATAGCTAACGCTAAATCAACTCGAGGTGCTAATTTAAACGCCAACACTCTATATTTCTCTCTCTCTCTCTCTCTCTCTCTCTATATATATATATATATATATATATAATTCTCCTTCTCTCTCTTTATTAGCCGATAGGCTACATAAATTGTGAGATTTGAGCCTAAAATAAGTCTCATGCCTGCAAACCACTATTGAGTCATTGGAAAACAAGTTTTTGTTGTCATTTAATGGTAAAATCCTTTAAAATAATAGGTAAAAGCCTCCAAAATCTCACTTTTCACATAAAATCTAGATAAATATTGATTTGACAACTAGATGGGAACATTCTATTTCCATTTTTGTCAATTTGATGACAACTTTCTTTTTTTATTTGCATTGGTTTATGTTTTAAATCTATATGCAAATATTTCATAATTAGATAATACTTCATTTCTTTAAAGAAAAAATTTAAATTTGTCTAAATTTATTTCATTCCATTATTTAGCACTTATTATTAATGGTTTAATAATGCCACATGCAACTAGAATTTGCAGCACAAACACATACTCTCTAACATATTAACATACATATAGTTTTCTATCGACGTAATCCTTGAACCTCCTTTAGATGCAAGTGCTAGTATATATACCTCTCTCTATATAGAATTGTCTTCCCCTCTATCTCTCTTTATTTTTCCTGATATCTCCAAAGATCAATTAAACTATTCGATTTTTTATATATTAATTTAATTTGTTATATATAAAAGCCTATTAATTATTAACTATAATAAATTTTTATTTATATTTAAAAAAATTATTATAGAATAGAATATATAATAATATATATAAATACATTATATATAATTTAATTTGTATTATATAAGAGATATATAATATATTAATTATATTTTTGTATTATATAAAAATATAATAATTATTAATTATTAATTATAATAAATTTATATATGTATTTAATAGTTTTGTTAAAGAATATAATATATAATAATAAGTAGTATAATATTATTTATAATTTATTTTTTATTTTATAAATTATACATTATATATTAATTATGCTAATATATACTTAACTACAGATGTCCGTTAAAACCATTTCATTTTAATAAACATACTCTTAAACCCTTGTCGAAACCTTATTTTTAGACTTTAGCTTGTGAAATTGGAGAAGTGAAAAGTCAATACCAGAGAGGAAGAGTTTGGAGGAGAAGAAACCAATAGCGGCGGGGAAAGCAACAAAAAATAGTTGAAAAAATGGCGAAAAATAATGAACGACTGAGATTTGTTTAATCATCTTGCATTGATACGTACGCAAGATAACCGTCGATACGCTTTTAGAGGTCACTTTGGTTCATAGAGGGAATGCCTTCAGCGTAATTATTACAATTCACAGCTGTAAAAATAGCATAACCTGCAGTCTCATCTCTTTATTTTATGTAAATGTCATAATTGTAAATGTATTGTTTCAGCATTTAATATAATTTGCATATTTATTGATTATCACCTTTAATTCATCAATAAAATGTTATCTATGATTATAAGACATTGGTTACATGTATTTTATTCATTGTTTTGAGCATTTTTTGGTCTTGTTTATTATTTCAAATTCAACTTTTTCTACTCCCGAATTAACTTTCTCGTAATATGAATGTGCGAGGGTGCAACCTGAGACACAGAAAATTAACACACCAAACAAAGAATGTTATTTTATTATTTTGAAAATGATCTTCTTACATGTAGAGGATCTTATATCCTCAAGTTCTGGAAATATGCAAACTACAAAATTACAGAAAAACCCCTTTTCACAGTATGCAAACTTGTCCCCAAAAAGCTACACCAAAAATTAGAAACCCGCCCATAAATAGAGCTCCCTTTTTAGTTTGGAGCCAAAACATTCAAATTTGAGTTTTTGGCGGTTTGGCGCCAAAAATTACAACTTGAAATTCAAATTTCAAAAGTACATTCAAAAATTAGTATCTTCTAGAAAGTGCGCCAACTTCCGGGAGCCATAACTTTTGATCCGGGACTTTGTTTTTTGAACCGTTTGAACCGTTGGAAAGGTCTCGGAGTCAAGAACATGCTCAACAATTTCTATGCCAATTTTGGCAAATTTTGGGGCCTTTTTGGAATCGTTTAGTGCCTCAAATCTGACTTGGAAGGTTTTCAAGTGCAATTCTGGGAGACTAAAACTACAATATCTTTCAACCCAGGAATAGAAAAGCAAAACTGTAAGTTGGGAATTACATTATGACGAAAAGGGTATCCATAAATGCAAAAACATCTAAGAAACTACCAACATGAAATGAAACTCTTGTTTTTGGGTGATGCAGGATTGCCCTTACACCCTGGATGCTCCTGCATCAGAATGTTATCCCATCAATTTACATGTCAAAAAGTCTCAAGTTGAGTGTCTAGGAAAATGTATTTAAGGACATATCCTAGTCATAAGGACCATCTATTATTAGCATTAAACATTTGGTGGCCTCAATATTAACCTTGGTCTTAGATTGATTACAATTATATCAATTGCATGAACATTTACATTTCTACTTGGAGTGTTTTATTTTATCTTTGAGCTAAGTATCTAGGAATGTTTATATAAGGACATCTTCTAGGTTATTAAGATCATTTGATCAATGCACTTAACTTTAATCTCATATTAGTCTTAGTTAAATTAGTTGTATCGACATTTACATATTTTCTTAGAGTGTTTTCGATTTGTGTACAACTCTCAAGGTGCTTGACTACTATTAAGGAATTCAATGGTCTATCTTCTATCTTACAACTTTCCCCAATGTGTTTTGTAGTGTAACGCCTTCATTGGTAATATATATTGAGGAGGAAAGCACATTGTTGAAGGGTTAGGCCACTCGACATGGTTATGTCCTTAACAATAATGAATTCTAAATATTTTGTCTTAACTTATTGATCTTTGTTTCCAAACTAGATTTAATATTTTAAAATTCTATTACAACACATTATTTTATCAATAAGGTCAAAATGGACATCAATCTAAAATCTAGAAAAACTCCTTATTCCCTCTCAGTCGTTTGTTTGTAGATTTGATTTAACTAGCATTAAATCTAGATCTATTGGTTCATGCTAAGTATTTTATTTTTGTTTATTTTATGGAGTTGTAACTTCTATGCCTATCCTTTTAGGGTAGGAATTTTTTTGATATTTTTATTTTTAGTTTGGTATAGTGTGCATTTATCTTGTTTTCCTCAAGTCATTATGTTTAGCTTTACACGCCTAAAAAGCTCCTAAGACCTTTAGATCCCCTTCGACAAAGTGTTAGTTGAATTCTCACCTTGCTACCATGATTACCACAATTCCTTCTACCTCTTATAAGGATAAAATGTTGCATTTTGATGAAGAAAAAGGATTTTATGGCCATGAGACCTTCATTTGGAATGTTGTAAATCAAAAGAAACATGAATTGGTGGAAAAATTGAAATCTTTGTGAAACCAACTTGCTATAATAGATGATGACATGCTCACTTCTTTTCTTATTGATGCTCTTACTAAGATACTTAGCACTCAACAACATGACATTGACATAGTGAATCACATAGGAAAAAACATTTAAGGTACAAAGTCTCCTCATATGATGGGCTATGTTTCCTAACCCCTAGGTTTTTTTTCTATCATTTACCAATACATAGTCTATCTATGATTTCTCCACCCCTCTCCCAATCCCTAAGTTCTACCATTCACCTACTAATAGTCTACCTATGAGCTCCACACTCCTCTCCTAAAACCTAGGTTTAATCCATCATTCACCTTCCAATAATTTACCTATGAGATTCTAACCAACTTATCAACCATCCATCACACCTATCTTCATCCTATTGGAACCCTTGAAAATGTCAATAAAAATCTTCCTTATCGTGGTTCAGGTTATTCGTTGCCTTTCTTCTTCCATGTTTTAAATCCAAGTTTATTCGCCAAATCTTAAATTCTAAGTTTTTTAATGTTCATATGTGTGTTGGGGTGTTGTGTTTTTATTTTAGAGGTTGTGAGGAGTTTATCTTTTGTTCCCATTTTGTTTTGGGCTTTCACTATGTTTTAAAACCCTTTCCTTGTTAGTGGATCATTAGAAGGGTTGTTTTATTTATGCGTCAAAGGTTTGAGTAGGTTTTAGAACCTACCCAAACCCATGATGGGGTTCTTTTACATTTGTGTTATCAATTGAGGAGCACACAGCGTATGTCATCTCCTTGCAATGGGTTTTAAACCAACCGCAGGGGTTGATAAGGTTATTAATCCTTCATAAAGTGTTGATGACCAAAGGAGTAAAGGTAACAATCAATTTTTGAACTTATGTAGTCATCATTGGATGTTTTGAGGCATTCCATAAATCCTTTGTGGCCTACCCAATGTTTAAGAAGGAGAAATGATACACTTATTGGTAGAAAAATAGAGTTGAATAATATGATGAAATAATGTATTATCAAATTATTAGAAATGAAATAATTGGGGAATAGATTGCTCGCCCTTGAGATGCCTCACCACAAAAATCATGCATGGATAATAGAAATTTTTAGAGGTTGCATGTTGGAAGTGTGAATAGAAAGTTATCCCCACCCCCTCATGTAAGAAATTCAAGAGACACTTCACACCCTTCTCCTCAAGCCACTTCTTTAGACACTAAAAGGGAGTATGAATTGCCTTTCTATGATGCTAATACTACAACACAGTCTAAAAGTGAGCAAAGGGGGAAAGAAGTAGATGAAAGGATTTATCTAATCAATAAACTTGGGAAAGACATGGAGATATTGAAGCTTAGATAGCTTTACAATAGGAAAAACAAGCTCAAAATGCTTAGAGACTAAATTAGAACTTGCATGTTAACAATGTTCAACAGTTCAAAATATCTCAAATCAATATAAAGCATTATTGGATTAGTAGGCCCAAAATTTAATGAACCAAAAAGCTCAAGCCTATGATTTTTCTCAACAATAGAGAAATTATATTAAACAATAGTGAATACCTAATGTTCTCATTCATTATCAACAAAAGCAATTGGGGGGTAATATGCCAAATAATGTGTAGTCACCATGAAGTCATGCCCAAAGGTTTTCTCCTCTTAGGAAACCCCTTGGAGCGGAGAGGTATTAGTACCTAGATTTATTTGGGATTCTAAATTACCCTAACCCAATCCCCAATAAAAATAGAGGGATAATTCTAAAGTTTTAGGGAAACAATGTTGTGACTAGGGAGGAACACTTGAGATATTTCATTATCATTGATGAGCAGGAGACAATATGGAGATGTGATTATGCAGTTGTTTGTGCATTCTTTAGAAGAAAGTGCTAGAGAGTGGTATATAAATCTTCTAGACAATAGTATTAATTCTTGGGAAGATTTCATTAGTGTCTTTAGAATCCAATATGGGGATAAAATTGATACCAATTTGTTCATATATGAGATTACTATTATAAATAAGAACGTTATTGAAATTATGGTGGATTTCAACAAAAAGTTCATTATTTCCATGATAAATTTACCTAAACACCTTAAGCCAAATGAATATGTGTCTCTTATTGTATTGTGGTATATTTTATTCAAAATTTGGGTACTGCTTGAGAGATAAATATCATCAAATGCTCAAGGAAGCCTATGATACAACAATTAATATTGAAAGTAACATGAGGGAATCCAGTAAACACATTAAGGGGTATGATATAAAATTGACACAACCAAATAGGGCTTCCATAGCTAGTCCAGTTTCAACTGAAGGAAAATTAGACAAGTTAACGAGAGCAATGAAAGAGATATCATGTAAGGTAGCATGGAATGAGAAGGATATGCCACCTCAAGGTGTAACAATCATTTTAATGAAGGGAAGATGTTTCATAATAGGCCATATAACATTGATTGGTCTAAAAGACCACAACTAAATGATAGATAGGTAAGCATAGCAAGTTAACCTATCTTCTACTTATTTTACTTAGAATGTCCCTACATTCATTTCCATACTAGCCATTGGATTTGTATTTTCATGCCAAAATCTTATATGTTGCACATAAGTTGCAAATTTTATGCAAGCCATAGGTAACTCTTGTTATAGTTTCAAAACACTATGTTTGTTGTTTATTATCATATGTGCATGGGCATTCTAAACACTTTTGTGTAAGCTCTCTAAACATATCTACACAAGTTTCTAGATTTTACGCACAAGCCATGCCATGTCATCAAACCTTTATGTAATCTTAAACTACCACATGGGCTCTTTTCTTATCCTCATAGACCACTCATTCATATTGCCATGTTGGCCTTTCTCAACACGACATTAACTCTTAAGTATATCCTCTTATAGACTTGATAGCTTCAATTAAAATTGGACAAAGATAATTATATACATATATGACATATACATCAGAATATTCATGTGCATATCACTAAGAAAAGAATTTGTGTTCCCTAAAGTAAGCTTTAAAGATATACCACTAAGTTTTATTCCTCTTTAGGGTACACTGTTGCTAGACTTATATTTCATTATTGTTAGTATATGTTCATTGATATAAGGGTCATTATGTGTGCAAAGGGCACTTATGAATTATCAAATATATTATCTACCATCGAACCTTATTAGAGACAAGAAGAGCAATGTAAAAATTGAAAACTAATTATTAATCAAATTGTTGTTAGAATCAACCTCTTTGATATTCTTCAACAATTTATGGTTAACAAGTTATCAAGGAGCAAGTGCCCCAAATACAAACTTCAGTTTTCTATTGGAGTACAAAAAGTGTATTACAATTTGGTGACTCATAAGGAATCTTTAGCTTGATATAATGACCCCAAAAGCATAACTTTATGTTAGAAAAATGGGTGTTGTGTAAGGAAACTTGCAACCATTCAATGACAATTTCCACATAACCCAAAAAGAGATAATAATGCAAATAAGTGCTTAGAATCAACATGCAAGAGAATAGACAACATACCCATCAAAGATGACACAAGATATACCCTAGAAAAACCCTCAAGAGGGAATAACCTAGCCTCCAAAAACATCCATACTCCATCATATTAATCAGCCATGAAGCAAATACAAGAGTTACAATGAACACTTTTGAAACATCAAGTCCTCCAATCCATTCCCATGTGTCCAAGCATGAATCCACACATCCCATGCCATTCTTCACAAATGCACTCTCAAGAAGACTCAATAATGATAGCCAAACCACTCAGCCAACCTAAACCACTACACATGTGTTTGCTTTTATAGACACAAGCTCACATAAAATACAACTAGTGGTAAGGTGAAACCATGTACCACAAAACCATGTGAATACAAAACCACTAACCCATTATTTAATATAGGGTACTAAGAAATCACATTATTTAATATTTCCCCAATATTAAATTATTATCACATGTCTCCCACACATTAAGTAATAATACAATGTTACAATACAACATAAGTGGGTCCCCAAATAATTACCTAGTGTGATTAACAACAACACCAAGGTGTATCACAACTAAATAATTATTTAATTACAATAAATTATAATAAATCAATTTATGCAATGGTGTACAACACCATATCCCAACATTCTCCCACTTGTTGTATACATTGCATAAGGGATCAATGCATGATATACAACATCATAGCCATACATGAAACCACATGAATCTCCATCATGCTCTCATGCTTTGTCAAGATACCTGCAATAAGAACAAAGTGACCACCATCTCAAGCAAGGACTCCTCTCATCCTCCAATGTGCCACCTATGGACGAAAAGGAGCATGCCAAGGTGAAGATCCACCAATCCACGAGAACAAGCATCAAATCCAAGTGATAACAAAGGCTCTATACAAGCTGCTATCAACTGAAAAACCCACATGATCAAAAATTTCATCTACAACACATGCTAATACATCCAACCATTCATACCTCCAAGGTATTAATACATCAGTAAACTGATGCCAAGGACATATATGCAACCTGTAAATTGCAATCAAGCTCCATGTATCAAACTTGTCAATGAAGAACACATATATCCAAGAACTTCCACTGCATAGGTAATGTCAAAGCATATCAAGTCTACCAATCAACACTATATCAAGGTGTGATAAGTAAATCAAAGCATGAAGTACCAAGAACAATAACAATGATCCACACATGCAACTCAAGGAGCTGCATAATCTCACATGTTGCCACCATCCTCCCTAAACCATGAACATCTAGGAAGGAACCATGAAGAGAGAAACTGTAAACCATAATGTCATCCTAGTAACATCTCAAAAAGTGTACAACTGTGTCAAGTATGATCCCCTAACAACCCAAATGAAAAGCCTCAACAACATCCATAACATTCAATCTCATAGACCAAGGACATCGTATGAATCAATGTAACAATCCTAAACTGGATGTAAGCCTCTCAAATCAAGAAGATCAAACTCAAAGTATCCATCCCCAAAACACTGGAAATCAGTCCATAAACCATCTCCTAACAATCCTCAACAAAGAATGATATCATAAACTCAAATGCACAAGGAGATAACCATGCCATAACATCTCTTAAAGTGAATCCTCCAGAACTAAATAACCATATCTCAAGATCCATATCTAAGAAAGATAAAGCATATAAACTCATGCTAAACCAATCCTCAAATGAATATCCATAATCAACCACCACAAATCAACTCAATCCCATGAGAAACCAAAGCACAAAACATAACACATCTGAAAGATATAATGGGAAATACCTCTCAAATCATAAACTACCGAGTAGACCAAGAGTGGTGAATGAGAATTCTCCTCCAGGATAACCCAACCAACATGACTCACTCCAAGAACAATATCCTCTATTAGTCTATAATGAACTCATGTCCATATCCAGGTGAAAGTCCCCCGGTCTTCTTCCTGAAACCTCCAAAGAGTAACTGTCTCAAGCAAATGTCTCTAATAACACGAGAAATACAACCATCACCTAAGTCTCCAAGTATCCACGAGTACCTGTAACCAATCAATCCATGCCAAACTCCAAATACAACATAGCACCATCATGAAGTAATCAAGCAAATGATCAATGTACCCAATACAAAGAGAACTACCATGATCAATGTCAAAGCTCCAATCATGAATCAGGAACATAAACATGACAACATGATCTAACCATCTCCTCCTAGGAGATAACATGCACCATAACATATATACATCCTAGTCTCAAGAGAACAAGAACCATGCCAAAATCTAAGTGCACATCAAGAGTAAACCATGACATAGTAACAAACACTCTAAACCAAGGATACAAATCCCCAATCACATGAACATAACCATACCAATGATGCATCCATGTCACTGCCAACAACTCCCACTGAACCGTGGCACGAGCTACACATGGCATCATAAAAACCATCCTCTCCATGAAGATCATCTAGGTCTGCACACAATCAACTGCAATATCAGTAACATACAAGTGAAACCAAGATCTCCAAGACAAGAAGAAACATACAATTGCCAAACCATCACAAACATATCCATCACCACCAAACCATCACTGTCAAAATCTCCCACTTAAAGTGTATAACCAATGAATGTAACAAGCTATCATGACATCATGATAAGAATCTCCTAAAGAAGATCAACCAAGAGTGCCCTCACACAATCCAAAAAATCGAATGCAACATGAGCTCCCCAAAAAAGAAGGCAAAGTAAACCATGATCCTCATACCAAGAAGATACACCACCACAACCTAAATCAGGATCCAATCCAACACCACCAACAATGCACCTGCATAAACCATCATGACATGCCAAAGTCTCTAAAACACAAGAAACATCCATGACACCATCATCACCACCAAATGTACCAACAACTCAACCCAACTGTGTCCACATATTTGCATAATATAGTCAACTACATATGTCTCACATCATGATTGTACTTGGTAATACCATCTCACCTCCTCAACATGACATCAAAACCAACAAACCAAGTGACTAATCCAAGCTTCCCAAACTGAAAATGCATCAACACTGAAATATCTATGGGCAAAGACAACCCATGTCCAAGTCATAGGTGCAACAAGTACAGACTGCCTACAATGCTACACAACTTGTAGATACAACAATGAAGCATACAAATCCAACCAAATACTAATAACCATGTCAAATGAGAATAATCTAAGATGTATAGCTGAGCATACAATAAATCCAACATCAAATCTCCCAGATCTGACAATCCATAAGCTCATAATATCACCATAGTCAAAGAAACTCATAAACATCTCAGGATAGAATATCAAAAAATGAATCATTTCAAAACAACTCTAAATGTGATCCATTGTATAGTGCTCTGAACAAGCTTTCTGTCAACTATTTGAAGTCTGAAAATTGACTTCATATGCACCCGATATCACCTCTCAAAGCTCAAAAAAACACCTAGAAAAACACTATCAAAGCTAAAAAATATTCAAAAATATCTAGCACCACAGTGTAGAGCACTGAGTTAGCTTTCCAACGAATCCAAGAAGTTGAAAAGTGGAGTACTTGGGCGAAAGTTATGCCCCTCGGAAGAAAAAGAATAATTTGCACCTGAGGCAAAAAAATTTAAGCCCCTGGTGGTGGGGCGATGGCCCGCCTGTGGTGGCGAAGCCACCTGTGGCGCCACTTGTAGCAAGCTGCAGACCTGAAATATATTTTAAAATAATTAAAGTTTTACATACTTCAAATTTTATCGGACCCCTTTTATCAACGGATTTAATCTTTAATGAAAATCGGTGAAAACAAAAAATTTAAATAAGATTTTAAATGTTTGCAAACCCTATAAAGGGGTGAGTTGACAGTATGTCGAGCCCGCTAGACCTATCAGCTACTAGGTGTAGTACCCTGGAGGTACCCGCTGGTAGTATCGCCAAGTACAGGTGGGGGGGTCAACCCCATTTTAAATATATTTTTTTTAACTTTTTTCAACTTAAAAATTTATTAGTACTTTTTTCAATTTTTTATTTTTATTTTTGTAGGGGTAATCTTTTCAATGGATGGAGTGAATTTTTTAATAATATTTCTTTTTTCCGCGACCTGTCATAATGACGTCCGTACGACCGAACAGGGGTATGGGCAAAAAAAAATTGCATTTTTTTTCAGTAACCAAAATATGTCAAATTATATATCAAAATTTGTCTCTCGGCCAACTTGAATCCAACCAAGAGGTTCATTTTTTCTCAGGAGGTCGTTTACAAAATTTCCTCCATAAAACTCCCATTTGAATGCACAACCAAGAAACCCTTTTAGCCATAATTTTTCACACCCCAAATTTGCAAACAACCCATCATAATAGCAAACCCAAAACCCTTAGATCTACAATAAACAACCTGCAAAACCCTCGTATCTTTCCATTTCTTTCATTCTCTCATACATTGCATAGATTCAAACTTCAAGCAATATTTTCTCAACCTAGGGTTATAACAAAATATCTTCAACCATGAAAGCTCTAATACCACTTGTAAGGAAACTTGCAACCATTCAATAACACTTTCCACATAACCCAAAAAGAGATAACAATGCAAATAAGTGCTCAGAATCAACATGCAAGAGAATAGACAACATACCCATTTAAAGATGACACAAGATATACCTTGGGAAAACCCAACCTCCAAAAGCATCCATATTTCATCATATTAATCAACCATGAAGCAAATACAAGAGTTACAATGAACACTTCTGAAGCATCAAGTCCTCCAATGCATTCCCATGTGCCCAAGCATGAATCCACACATCCCATGCCATGCTTCACAAATGCACTCTCAAGAAGACTCAATGATAGCAGCCAAACCACTTTTCCAACCTAAACCACTACATGTGTTTGCTTTTATAGACACAAGCTCACACAAAATACAACTAGTGGTAAGGAGAAACCATGTACCACAAAACCACGTGAATACAAAACCGCAAACCCCTTATTTAATATTGGGTATTAAGACATCACATTATTTAATATTTCCCCAATATTAAATTATTATCACATGTCTCCCACACATTAAATAATAATACAATGTTACAATACAACATAAGTGGGTCCCCAAATAATTACCTAGTGTGATTAACAACACCACCAAGGTGTATCACAACTAAATAATTATTTAATTACAATATTATAATAAATCAATTTATGCAATGGTGTA
The DNA here is from genome assembly GCA_007258455.2 of Sequoia sempervirens. Classification (NCBI taxonomy): domain Eukaryota; kingdom Viridiplantae; phylum Streptophyta; class Pinopsida; order Cupressales; family Cupressaceae; genus Sequoia; species Sequoia sempervirens. The sequence goes on along the minus strand of VDFB02047397.1, from coordinate 103,167,196 downwards.
CAACACCATATCCCAACATGTTGTACACCTTGCACAAGAAAATAATTATTTTAATTATGTAAAATAAATATTTATTTATGGTGCATCTTTAGAATTGTGTTTAGCCACATTAAATTTTTATTTGGCTCCACTTGTAAAGTTGTATGTAATATTGGTTAGATATTTTATGTGGGTTGCATATAAGAAAAATATTTAATATTGGGAAAACTTAGTACCAAAAAAGTATGAAATGAGGCAAGGTATATGGAAATGCTTCCTACACTAATATCATGAGAAGAATGTTGTGTAGAATTTAATCTTTTAAAAATTACATAATGAAAAAACATATTTAAACATAAAATAAAAAATATACCATAACACAATTGTGCATGGGGAAAACCCTTTCAAGATAAACACCCCATACTCCAAAGCAACACAATGTATTATTTAGTAAACCATAGATACAATACACTTGTAGAGAAAGCCTTCACAAGAGTATCACCAACTAGAGATTTGGAGTAATTTTAACAACTTAATAATATCTATAAAATTCACACATAGCCTCCATCTCAAACACCCAATAATAAGAGATACAATAGATAAAACTATCAAATGATAATTAGAAAACCGTGAGCTATAACTACCCAAAAAGTGGCATCCAAACTTATCCCCAATCAAAATGTCATTCCCAAAACCTAATGCCACAAAAATGGATATCTTTTAAAACATAATTTTGAGACATAATGTTCACATCAATTTAAAATATATATTAATGTTTACATGGTTGGATTTAATACTTTTGATTGAGAATCAAGGATGTGTTTTTTAAAACCAAAATGGGCACTCCATGATCTTTCCTTGAAGGTCAATCAATTAAAATTATCAAGCTTGTGATTAGGAATTATTAAAAGTTAATAACAAAATTAAATTATTTTATTTGCATGATAAATGTTGATGTTGATGATTAAACCTTTAAAAGCATTTTGTACTATCTCTAATAATGAATAATAGATTTAGAATTTAACATTTACACGAGGAGCACCTTTTCAACATTATAAGCATAAGATTAATTTTACTTTGTTACATTCTATAATCAATGTGGAGTAATTAATTGTGCAAAAAATACATTACTAAGTTTGTACATTTGAAAAGGGTGGAGATATGTTATAGAAAGATCTTCCATTAATTAATTAAAAGGGGTATATTTTTAATAAAATTCTTACTCAAAATAAAAATTGCAAAAATATAAGGTTGTTTTATTACTTAAATGATAAGTCCCTTTTAATTTACAACTTAAAATTTAGGGGTCTAGTTTGATGATCCCCCTTATGATTTAAATTACTATTTGAGTGCAGTTAGATTAGATCAAACAATTTTATGAATTTTAATATTTATTGAAAATTTGAGCATTCAATTTCATTTTTTTGGATGAAAATGAATGACAACCTTTGGATCCAACTCTCCTTTATAGCTCTTTTATGTATCCAAGATTTTTTTTACATTTTTTATACAAACTTTGAAGACCATAACTTTTGATTTGGTAGGTTGATTGGACCTTATTTTTTTAATTGATGATGTCAAAGAGATATATGCAACGGGAACTACCATAGGTAGTGCCAAATAATATTTTGGCCTAAAACAAACTTTGTAGCCTAAAAAATGAATTTCTCCATTTTATATATGAAAATTATACTGTTTATAATCTGAACATAAGGAGAAAGTTTGAGACACCTTTCCTAACAAATTAAATGTGGAGTCAATGGTTTTGTGCACTCATGATTTTACCTTACCACTTGGTTATTTTGTGTGTGATTGAATCTATAAAAGTAAGCACATGTTTAGTGGTTGAGGCTTATTGGTTGATTGAGTGAGTGAGCTACTATTTGTGTTGAGCTCTCTTGTTGAGTTAATATGTGAAGCATGGCATGGGAAGTGTGGTTACATGGTTATCTATTATGCTTAAACACATGAATAATGCATTATAGGATCTTGAAGTTTCAAAATTATTCATGGATACTTTGTAAGTATATCATAATGTTCTAAAGTTGAATCATTGAGAGTGGATGCTTTTGAAGGCTTGGTTTTTCTCTCTTGAAAATTTTCCCAGGGTATATCTAGTGTAATCTTGTGGTATGTCTTAAATGATCTTTGCATTATGATTATTTTTTAAGCTTGTATGCATTAGTTTTTACTCATGGGATTATGTAGAAAATGGTTGGCTCAACTTAAAATTTTCCTAACACCTTAATCTTTAAGAAATAGAGTCATGTGGAGGAAGAAAGAAAATCATTTGAAACCAAATTAAGAACACAAACACACTAATCAAGCTTCATTGAGAATACAAACTCACAAAATTAACCCTCCAAAAAGTTAATAAAGCTTGAAGACTATAGAGCCTCCCATAATGTCTAATTAACTAATGTAGATAATCATACATACAACTTAACAGACCTAAGGATCCCCAAATTAAGTAGTTCATTGTTCAAAGGGGGCTTCATTAAATTTTCAACTAGGGAATCATAACTTGAGATGATGTTGGCACTATATATGCAATTAAGAATCCTAGGCTTCCTGAAGTGACTAAGTACAGGGATTGAACAAAATTAAACTCATCTAAAAGCTCCCTAACTAAAATTAACTCCTAATTAAAGAATAGGGTAAGCAAATGCTAAATATTGTAACTATTACAGGTACTTATCATTCATGGACTATAACTAGTGACTCGATGTTGTAGCATAACCCAATTTAACTAATTACTTTAATAACATTGAACATAATTGTAAATGAGAGACTTCAATTCAAAAATGACAACATAATAATTAATGTAATGTAAACTAGAAACTATACTTTAGAGAATACAATTCAAAATACAACTAACCATCTAAGCTAACGTGGATGATGCAGTACCTCAAGTGGCCCTTGCTTGAGTTGTTGCATTCCACAGTATCTTCTTTCGATGACTGACTCAGAAAATCATGCAACATAAATATTCTTCTTTATTGTAATCCAACATATATAGAACTTAGAAAAAAATATTATCAATCTAATATTCAATCTAGTTTCATGCAAAAATCTAGCTATTGTATCTCATAAGAGTATCCCCATATATAAGGTCTGTGAGAGTCTTATTATTCAAAAACTATAAACAAACTATAGCAATTGTCAAATCTTCCAAGAAAATAGGAAGAGGACTAGGTCTTTTACTTTAAAAAGATATAGAATTAGGTGGAAGTAGAATTGTTAGAATCCAATAAGGATTTTACAAAAATCAAGAAAATTGTTATAAGATAAGCGTGCTTAACAGGACAATCTTCATTATAACTGCTATCTCTTGTTAGAACAAACTTCTTCCTCCACAATTTACTAAAAGGGTGGAGTGACACATAGATATTTGTGTTCACATCCTAAAACCATTGACTATATATTATCCTAGAAATATGCAGGTACTATAGTTGGTTGGTTTCTTTGGTTGTGTTGAACTGTCATCCTTCTGTTATAGGTTGACAGGTTCCTCATTGCACGAGTTAGTTTTACTCCTTAAGGTATTTTCATTATTACCAACTATGATTAATCATAAAATTATACTAAATCTCATAGACATTCAAAGTTCACACACCTATTCATTAATATAATATATCATCCTTAAATTCTTTGAAATTCCTTAAAGTATATGAAAAGGTTTGAAAATGTCTTTTGAAGTTTAGCAAAAATGAGATAAAACATGAAACTAAAGCCAGGAACTAGACATTCCTACGGCTCATCATCCCTCCCAATTTAACTTTCTACTTGTCCTTGAGTATCTCAAGGTCTGTGGTTGTATTGCATTTCAACCTCTCTATAGTCCACTATATTGGTGACCCCTTCACCTTGCTTCAAGTAGAACCCTTTTTGTTCTGCTATTTTCTCCCATCTAGCTTTTCTACTACATCTATCTCTTGTATCCTTCTTTTCCAATGTGGGATTGGGAACAAGAAAAGAGGAGGATGGAATTTCAAGGGAAACCAAGTAATATCATTTTCAAGGGAGGATAAAATGTATTTATGGGCTCTTTTTATTATTGCTACATAGTTGAAGATTGAATGGGGCTCCTTCCTTGTTAGCTCTAGTGTTAATTCTATCCATCTGTCCTAAGAGAAATTAAATGCTCATTTCCCCATCCTTGCTACTAATTCCTAAAATCTTTTATAGTCCTTCTCTCTACATTCTAGAATATTTTCTCTCACCCACCTTATTTCTACCAAATCAATCCATTCTTCCATTATCTTCTAAGGATCTTCAAATTCTGCTCTAAGTAGAAGGGAAAATGACTTCTTCCTTTCTTGATAGTTTCTTTGTTGTTGTCCTCTTTGATTTTCATTTCTCATAAATGAGGCCATTAACTTTATTTGAACATCCCCTATAAATATAAGTGGGTTTTAGGAAAAGTTATGAGGGATAGCCAAATTATGCAAATAGAATTCACATAGTTGATCTTGCATTTCTAGGGTAGCTTGTTGGCATGCTTCTAAAAATAAGGTAGGTAAGGACAAAGAAATTGGGAGATCACTAATCAACTGACTGAACTAAAAGCTTAAAAACCTTTCCTACCAATATAGGGTGTAAACCCTTGTAGGTGATCTACATTTTAGGAGTTGCATTGTTTTTCCAGCCATCTCCTCCATTTTTATCTTTAATTTCTTGATTTATGCATCCTTTCTTTCAACTACTCTAGTATGTGTTGATATTAATTCAAATTTTTATTTTTCCTAGTCCTCAATTGGGAGAATTCTCTTACTTTGTTCCATAGCTCAATGCCAAGGGCTACCACAATGGGGGTTCTAGGCATTCTTGGGGTCTATATTGGTTTACAAGATGTGGAGTTCCTTTGTTGATCTCAGAAATGGCCAATTGTGCCAATTTTCCAATATTGATCCTTCATATTCAAAAGCATGTTGCCTTTTCTCTAATTCCCAAATTCTGCTATCCAACTCATCCTCCCTCTACTGGTATCCTTTGAGTTGTTCCTCTAATTCTTTTATTCTTTGCAAGGATTCTTGCAGTTTCTTGCTCTCATTCTTCCCCTTCAAAATAAATTCTTCTTTTTCCAAAAATATATCCTCATCAACCTCATAAGGTGAAACAAACCCTTCTTCTAAAACGAGGCTATTTTGAGGTCTATTCTTTTTCTTGGCTATAAATAAATCTTCAGAATCAGAGTTTGAACTGTTGCTCAAATACATGGGTTGCACTATTTTTGGTTTCTCATCACCACTAGGAACCTTCTCCTCTTGGGAGTCTATCTTAGATTCAACCATAAAAAAAAAATTGTTTTGAGTCTTAGCATTCCCCTCTATAGGGCCCTTCCTCTTGAGGCGGTGTGAGTGCCTTCTTGTCTATACTGACCTCTTTTTCCTTTTCTTGGGTGCAGAGGTGGAGGCCAAACTTTTCCTTTTCTATTGCTTAGGCTTGAAAGAACTTTTGGTAGAGGCAGAGGTTTATGGTTCCTCATGTGCTACGAGTTGTTCCTCTAAAGTTGTAGGTTGTGTTTCTTGCATTTCTGGCTTTGTCTTCTCACCAATATTGTGGGTAGGTGAAGTGATGGGTGAAGTAGAGGGTACATGTTCTTCTTTTGTAGTCATAAAAGGCTCATTCATTTCTTTTTCCCCGTTTATTTCCTCCACCTCTAACCTCATGAGAATAGATCAGTAATATTGTGGCAGGCTAAAAAGTCTTCCCAAGATACATTGGGGAATTGAGTTCTGAGACTCCTCTTAATCAAAAGGGTGATTAAAAAAAATGTGACAATTCAAGATGATTTATCTTTCTCTTATACTCAACAAACATTATTTTCAACATATTATATAGAAAGTTAGGAACATTCACTAGCTTTAGGTGGTGTAGGTGACTAAGAAGTTTGAAATGCATAGTATACAAGAGGGATTGTCTATCATTGCAGGTTAAATACTTGACTATGTAAGAAGCAACAAAATCCCACAACCAAGGTAAGGAAAATCTTCTTTTTACCCTGTGTTGAAGAGTCTAAATTTTCTCCTAGCAATGTGAAATTATTCCTTGTTGCAATTGCATCAACTCTGGCTTGGAATTTTTCTCTTGTTCTCGAAAACCTTGAAACCTCTGCTACTACTACTTCTGAGGCATCTACTCTTAGCTCTCTTATTGTAGCCTCATCATTTTGTAGTGTGTAGGAAAATTTCCATGTCATAACTTCATTGTATTTGTTTAAATGGAGAAAATAATCGAGCCACCTAGCTTGTTGAAAAATTGGAAGACACAGTTGATCTTCCAATATCAAATTGTGTTTCATCAGTTCTCTCCTATTAATGTCACCTCCCATTTTTGGAGTTTCTATAACCTCTGGTAAGTGAATACTTATAGCTTGTTGTCTTTTAAATGCTAGAATTTTTGAATGTCACCTTGTTTGTGGTCCTCTACGTTTTACAACTTTTGATGGCTTATGAAGGAAATTAAGACTATGCAATTCTCTTAACTCTCGACAAATGAAAATGGGAAATGAAAATTGGAGATGACAAATTGAACCTTTTTCTCCCCAAAAACTTAGTTTTATTGTTTGTCCTCAAATAGCAAGTACGAAAAGGATAGACAAGATAAATTTTCAAAGCATTGGAGATAATTAATGTAATGCGTAAATGTGTGCATGATCTTTGAAAGTGTAAAGAAAACCAATAGGATTTTAATGTTAATCATAGTAAATAACAAGAAAACTACATGTTATGGTGTAGTGATTGAAAGGTAGCATGTGTGAGTTCAATTGAGTGTTGTCATGCAGCTACAGGGAAAGTAATTTAAAATGATGGAATTTAATTTGAGGTATTGCAAGCAGACGTGTGGAAAAAGATCTCAATGAGATAATGACACATGTTTGATAAGTTTGAATACTAGAAAGGAAAGTTGTGGTAAGTATATGAGTAATAATGATGGGATGTGATGTTGCATGGAACGTGTGGTGGAGTGGAGTTGCATTTCAGGATGACAAAGTTGATATGTAATGGAAAATGCTAGCGGTTATAGGTGTAATGGTAGTGAATTGGAGGTAGGTGCTATGGGTAGTAGAAGAACATGTCCCTTTTTATCGATATGCCTTGGGGCTATTGCTCTAGGTCTCGTGAACTTTGCTTTACATGTCCAAAAATAATGGTTGGTGATAGTATTGGTGTATGTGTGTGTATATGAGATGTTACTATTAGAATTTATACTTGGTACACATTAGTAGGTGATATGTTTGTTTCATCTATGGATGTATCACTTGATGTTTCCACCGTGTCTGCTCTTTTGGAATGTAATTTTGATTTGAACTGTTGTTGTAGATTATGTAAAAACTCTTTCTTTTGTATTGGCTTTTTGTAAAGCTTGAGTTTGTGTCCATTAACCAATAATGAGAATCTAATTGAATCTATGGTAGTTAATTGAATTGCTCCATTCTGAAAAACATGTTTGATTTCATACAGTGTAAGTCACCATGTCTATAGTTTCCCTTTGTGATCTTTATAGCGGGAATCATAAAGCAATGCCCAGTCACCTTCATTGAATTCCTTGGTTTTAATGAACTAGTCATGCCATCTGATTCATTGTTTCTACACAATTTCTATATGGTGAATGGCTTCCATCCTTATTTCATCCAAAGCATTGAGACTATGTAGTCTTTCCTTTTGCACTTTAGATAAGTCATTCCAAGCTCTATTATTGTGCGGAGTGTTTTATGCTCAAACTCAATTGGAAGGACAACCTTTTTGCCATACACAAATTTATATGGTGTGAACCCTGTTTTGGTCTTCTAGGTTGTCCTATATGCCTAGAATGCTTCAAGTAGTCGTGTTGCCCAGTCCTTCCAATGTAGTTGAACTGTCTTTGTTAGAATATCTTCCATCTCTCTGTTTATAAATTCTACTTTCCTATTGGCTTGTGGATGGTAGGGGTTGACTTATGATGCTTGATTTCATACTCCTTAACTAACTTCTCAATTAAGTAAAAACTAAAATGAGATCCTTGGCTTGTGACTATCTCTCTAGGCACACTGTATCTAGTGAAAATTTCTTCATAAAGGAATTTGACAACATTGCCATCTCTTGCAAATTGTAGTGCTTTCACCTCCACCCATTTTGTGAGATAGTATTTGCAAACTAAAATGTATTTATTTTTGTTGGATGTTGGAGTTATTGGACCAATGAAATCCAATCCCCACTTTTCAAATAGTGCAATGACCAATTGTGGCTAGAGAGGTATTTCATCCTGCTAGTGAATCCAACACTTGATCAATAAAAGGAAGAGGAAAGTGATCCTTCCTATTGTTGCATTTAGCTCCTTATAATCTACACATACCCTCCATTTACCTCCTTTCTTTTGTACAACCACTAATGAGGAACCCATTGACTGTTCGATGAAATAAATGAACCCCACATCCAATAATTTTTACAACTCTATCTTTAATATGTCTCATCAACATGGTTTATTCTCCTTTGTGGTTTCCTAATTGGCTTGTAGCCTTCATTAATATAAATTGTGTGCATGCATAGGCTAGGATCTATGTGTTTCATATCATGATAGTCCAATGCAAATGATGATGTGTGTGCTTGCAACATTGTGAGTAGTGCAGAATGTTAGGAGATTGTCAATTGATTATTAACATTTAGTGCTTTTCCTTTGTGATTTCCATGGTTACAACTAAATTCATGATGAAAGCAACATCTAATCCTGACAAATTGAGGTTACAACTATGTGGAAGTAATGTATGAAATAGTTTTGATTAGAGGTAAAAAATGGGTTTTGAAGGGGCCCGAAACCCTTTACAAAAAGGAACAGTTGAATCAAAAAGGGAACAACATTAAATAGCCATCAGCCCAAGGACAAGAAACCACCAGCCAAAAAGTAGCCAACAATAGGCAAACACCACTACATATTGTTCAGAATTTCAACAGCTTCCATCTCACTAGCAGCAAGCTTTTGTCCCTTAACCCCAGTATCAGAAACCTCAATACCCGAGGCCCCAGCTTGATTTTTTAGTCTATTTCTAGTCCTAAACCTAGGCCCACCATTTTTTACCTCACAACTCAAAACAAAACCTTTAGAAGCACCCTTAACAACAACATAATCCTCCCCCGTCAGCTTACCCTCAGTAGCCACAACATCAACAGACAAAATTTCCTTCCTCTTATTAGGGGAGAAAGCCATCGCAGAGTTTGACCTAGTCAAGACTTTAGGAGCTTCTCCACTCTTCATAACCACATTCCAAATTTTGTCAATTTTCTCCTCAAGGGATAACATTCTTCCCTCCATACTTTGTTTCAGGTTGATTGTTTCCTCCGCCACAGTATTAGCAACAGTATTGAGACCAGCCATTAAATTATCAATTTGGCTTTGGATTGAAGGGTCCTTAGCCTTGAAAGCAATACTTCTAATATGAACATTATTCCTATTGATCTCATGAAGGAACCATTTAAATAGTTTAAAAAGCACATTGGCACTGTCACAGACTGAACCCAACACATCATAAAGATCCTCCCTATCAAAATTTTCAATTTGATTTCCCACAGCAACATCCTCTTCAAAAGAACTCTCATGGACCTTATCATCAGAAGCATCCTTACCTTTACCAGCAATGACAGGAGACTTCATCCTACGAATGGAATTGGCAATTTGCTCCGCAGCAGCCATCCTCTTCTGAATCCTCTCCGCCTTCGCTTTCTTAGCACCCACAGCTTGTTCACCACCCACAACTCTAACCTTCTCTTGCTTCGACAACCCAATGACATCGCTCGAAACATCCTCACCATGGAAACCACTAGCCACAGAGAGAGGGACATTCTTCTCCAGGTGTTGACTAGGTTTAAAAACCCTTCTCTCCGACTTCCCACCTCAGGATCCTGCACAAGTCTAGACGTAGGGGGAGGAGAAAAAGCTTCCCCGTAAAGATCATTTTTTTCTTTTCCCCCCTTAGAAGGAACAATCACCTCCACATCATCACTACAAGTTGTATAACCCGCTTCCTCATCCAATTTCCATTTCCCAGATTTACCCTAAATAGGGGATATGGGGCCCTCTTCCAAAGAGGCATACGAGTTGGGGACATAGTCAACATCATCATCCCTATCTGACTCAGAATATTTATTTAACATAATCCTCCTCTTCCTCGGTTTCTTAGAAGCCCTTTCCTCACCCGACTTAGTTTCATAACCCTCCCTAGCTTTAGCAGAAATATCCTTCAGAGTAACCAGAGTTTTCTGGACATCACGAGCTTTAACATGTTCATATATCAAAAGAATCAACCTCGAATGCAGGACAAGGTTTTTGGGATTCTTCCTATGCTCTTTAATCCCACAGTCCATCGACACCAACAAATAGTAGGGAAATGACACCCATTTCTTGTGCCTAAAATGGTTACGCAATGGAAAATGGTAATTATTAATGGTTGTGTACCTTCCTTCCAGGGTTACATACCTCATGATTTCTTCGACAACATCCCGCCAAAGAGCCTTCAAGGAATTCCTCAGATACCCACCACTCTTCGCAGACTTCAAGTCATCACTCTCATTTTTCTTAAAGAAAAGGGACATCACGACCAGTGATTCTTTCTTATCCCTGTACACCTTCATACCCTTAATCTCAAGGCCAGTAATCTGGGCTATGAATTCCTCATCCACCGCAATTTCCCTACCACCTAATTCTAGGGTTCTCCCTTTCCACCCTTTCTCAACCGATTTAGTAACCTGAGTATTATTGCCATGTAGTTTCTCCATGAAGGGAGTTAGACCACCCTTTTCTAAAATCGCCCACCCTTCCTTTCTCTGCTTAGCAGTATCATAGGATTTGGGCTCGACACGATTTTTGTCCCCACCCATGACGGAGAGTAGAGACTAAACACTCAACAGGAAATTCATAAGGAAGCAGCAAACACCACTCAGAACCGAATTATCCAACAGAAGACTCTAGAAGCTTATGTGGCTAACACCCACAATCCGTGTGAAGGCAACCACATGACATACATACCATAATGAATTCGACCTCCACGCCATATGCCAACCTTTCCTCAAAATCATAACCATACCCTCCTTACTAATGATATTCCACCACGTGAGCAGGGACGTGCACACCTTAATGAATAATTTAACTTTCATGTATAACAATAGTCGTGGCCTCATAAGGGATGGGATCATTTAAATCCCAGACCTTACTATCTCTAACACCAAAGTTAGCAAAGAAATCAACTAACTTATTTCCCTCTCTCAAAATATGGGAAATATAAACATTATCAAAGAATTTAATAATTTCAATGGAATCCTTGATCAAAGCCTCAATTGTCCAAGACGGAGGAGAAACATTTTTCAAATTATTAATAATGTTCAGAGAATCACCCTCCAACCAAATCTTCCTATACCTCTTCTTTGAGCCAAAACAAGACTATGATAGGCAGCCATAATGTATGAAATAGTTGATAAGTGGAATCAGAGGCATTTGTAGGTATGATATTGTGTAAGGGGTAGTGTACTTGCATGACAAATAGTAGTGTTTCTATGTGTCCCTACCATAAGAGTTCTACATAATTTGAGCAAGGAAATCATCTTCATCCTAAATGTCAATCATAGGGCTACACTCTATGGTCATGAGTTTTTGTAAAGAGTATTGTTCATATTCTTCCACAACAGGCCATAAAATTTGTTCCAAGTCTACATGTGGTTGTGTAGGTAAGTAAAGGACCAATTGTTTGGTCACAATGTCATTGTAAATTATCATGTTGTAAGACCTACATCCTATGAATGCATCTACAATGGATAGCCATGGTCTTCCTAAGATTAAGGGGTATATTGTAAGGTTTTCCTTGGGTTGTAAAACCATAAACTCTGCTAGATATTCCCATAAATCTAATGTGATAACCAAATCTTGAATAATACCCTCTAGCTTAACAATTTACCTATATGTTAATTGTAGAACAATAGGTGTGGGTTGGAGATTCATCAATTGAAGTTGTTGCATGGTTTCTCTGGTCATTACATTGATGGCTAATCCTAGGTCAATTAAAGTGTTTTTGATAAGAGTGTCATTAATTTGCACATCTACAACAAGGCTCCTAGGGTCTACATATTTTGGATAACTATATTGCTTAACATAATATCAACCAATTGTCTTAAACATGAATAGTCTGGGGTCTTTCATTTTTCTTCCTAGATTTTTAAGGCACAATTCTCATAGAGTTTTTGTATATATAGGCATTTCTTTAATGGCTTAAATCAAGGGTGTCTATATATAGGCACTTCTTAAGTCGGCCCAATAGATCAAATTTAAGTTCAAGATGGGATTTGTATGTTGTTAGTATATCCAAAAATGGTGGTTATGGACTTGTGATTCTTGGATGGGTCTTGCCTTGTTTAGGTGGTTTTATTGTATTATCAATAGTTTCCATTGTTGGCACCTATATGTAAGCTCTATGAAGTGAGGAGATGATGGCTCGACAAGCATCCTTCTTGAATGAAGGTGGACATCACTTACCTCAACCCCATAGGTTGGGTACTAGATGGTCTCATTAGTATAAGCTTGTTAAACATGCTTATTGTTAGGTTTGGTGTAGGTTGAGCCGACAATTGAGGTGCTCTAGGTTGTGTTGGGGCTGCAATGGTTGGGTTTGGCATTATAACAGGTTGTTGTGGCTACAAAGATTATTGTGGATACATGTAAATAACAATTTGGTTTTGTCATTGTTGGTTCCAATGCCATTGTGGTGGCCATTGGTTTTGTGGGGGTTGCCACTGAGAATTGTAAGTTGAGGCTTGGTATGGTTGTGGTAGCCATATCCCCTACTATGGAGCCTAATTAGGTGATTGGGCCATTGGCCATGATTGATTTTACATGTTATTCTAGGGTTGATTATTCCAATTGGAGAAGTTTGTATTACCCTTAGGAAAGGACATATTATAAGACAAGGGATCTTGAGGCATACCTTGCCTTTGTTTCCATGGATTTCATTAGGAAATGTAGAATACTTTTCCTTCCTCGTCCTTTAGGGTTCAAATTTCAATTTTCCCTTCTCAAAAATGTTAGGAATTTTTCATTTACAATTTACCCTCTTCTGGTGGAAATGTGGATAATATTCAATAAGGGAAACCTTTTCTTCCTCTTTTTTCTTTTTGATGTGAAACGTATCCAATTAGGTAGCTAGGTGGTTGATTATGCCCTCCATGTTGGAAAAAAGGTTGTTGAGTTCCACTCTAGAGACACCATTGGATGTTTTTTATGGAAGAGATTGTTCTATCAACCTTGGTCTTCTTCATAGATGACCTTGAATAATTTCTACATACCTAGAAGATTTCCTCAAAAGATAATTGAGAAATATCCCTTGATTCTATAAGGTTTAAAGAATCCATGCATTTTTCATTTACTACTTGTAGAAAGACTAGCTTTAGTGACTCTGGAGAGAGCCTATTTTGGTGTGATTTCTTTAGAAAAAATTGAAAACTTTCCACATAATCCTCAAGTTGTTCATCTTTTGTGACATCGTGAAGATGTCATCTCTCTTCTTGTCTATTCCTTGGTAATAATCCTAAAAATTTTGTAAGAATTTTTCTTTCATTGTCTCCCAATTGGGTACTATATTTCTTCCTAACCTCATAAACCATTGCAAAGCATTATCTCTCAGCGTAGCTAGAAAGAGTTTTAATTTGTGAGCATATATGGTATAATCATAGCTTCTACACAAAACATCAAATTTGAACATGAATGTGTTTGGGTCTTCGATAACCATTCCAAAGAAAATTTGCAAGGCTGAGGGGGGTATATTCTTAATAGCAATGACCCTTTCTTGGTTTGTGATTGGAAACTTGAATGTAGCATGTTCTGTTGGATTTTACACTACTTCCTTTGCCATAGTGTGAATATGCCTTATGGGATTCCCCTTTAAGTTTGGAGTAGGTACGGGTGTGAGGAGTGGTACTATATCGTTGTTTTCCTCAATTGGTTCTTTGCTTGCACCAATATCTTCAAATTCTTCGTGGGTTGAGGGGATAAAGATTTCCAAAGCGTCTCTTTGCCTTCACATACAATAATGTCTTGAACTTTAAATGGCTTCTCCTGCACACTATTAGTGAATAGTTCTTGGTTGATTTGTAAGTGTCTATTGGTCCTAATGCTTATAAATGAAAAATTTATACTTTATGAAAGCAATGAACAAAAAGTTAATAAAGCTTGAAGACTATAGAGCCTCCCCTAATGTCTAATTAACTGGTGTAGATAATCATACATACAACTTAACATACCTAAGGATCCCAAAATTAAGTAGTTCATTGTTCAAAAGGGGGCCTCATTAAATTTTCAACCAAGGAATCATAACTTGAGATGATGCTAGCACTATATATGCAAGTTAAGAATCCTAGGCTTCTTGAAGTGACTAAGTACAGGGATTGAAAAAAATTAAACTCATCTAAAAGCTCCCTAACTGAAATTAACTCCTAATTAAAGAATAGGGTAAGAAAATGTTAAATATTGTAACTACTACAAGTACTTATCATTCATGGACTATAACTAGTGACTCTCTATGTTGCAACATAACCTAATTTAACTAATTACTTTAATAACATTGAAAATAATTGTAAATGAGAGACTTCAATTCAAAACTGACAACATAATAATTAATGTAATGTAAACTAGAAACTATACTTCAGAGAATACAATTCAAAATACAACTAACCATCTAAGCTAGTGTGGATGATGCAGTACCTCAAGTGGCCCTTGCTTGAGCTATTGCATTCCATAGTATCTCCTTTTGATGACTAACTTGGGAAATCATGCAACATAAATATTCTTCTTTATTGTAATCCAATATATACAAAACTCAAAACAAAATATAATCAATCTAATATTCAATCTAGTTTCATGCAAAAATCTAGCTATGACCTCTCACAAGAGTATCCTCATATATAAGGTTTGTGAGAGTCTTGTTATTCAAAAACTATAAACAAACTATTAGCAACTATCAACTCTTCCAAGAAAATAGGAAGAGGACCAAGTCTTTTACTTAACAAAAATATAAAAGCAGGTGGAAGTAGAAGTGTTAGAATCCAATAAGGATTTTACAACAATCAAGAAGACTATTATAACAAAAGCATGCTTAATAGGGTAGTCTTCATTATAACTACTATCCCTTATTAGAACAAACTTCTTCCTCCACGATTTATTGAAAAAGTGGAGTGGCACATAGATATACATGTTCACATCCTAAAACTATTGACTACATGATGACCAGTCTCACACACACTCATATGCCTAGATACCAAACTGATGACAGTGAATTATAAAAACAAGGACATTGATACCTTAACGAAGCTTGTCACTTCTTGTTTATCGATTGATATCCAATTCTATGGTAAATAAGGAGAATGCATACACAACAAAGATTAAACCTCCAACTATGAGCTTCTCTAGTGTATAAACCCAATGTTATGCAAAGGTAAATCATGCTTACAAAATCCACTTGTGTTGGAAAACAAAATGAAAATTACTCTAAGCAAGAACAATAAACTCCTTCATTCATACCAACAAACATGCATATAGATTGCGGACATAATGCTCTTATTCCAAAGCAAGACTTGTATTATCGATACAAAGAAAGATCACACAAAAGCAATGGAACCTTGTGGTGCTCAAAACAATGTTCTTTTCTGCCTCCACAATGCTACTTATTCAAGTATTTTCTTGTCTACCTTTCAAAACTGAAATCTCCTATTACCTTTCTCCCCTACGCCAACCTCAGTAACATCTTCCATTTTCCTTTAGCATGGGCTTTAATCCATCTCTGTATCTGATGCGCATAAACCTTTTCCCATCGCCCTCATATGCCTATTCCATTACCTCAAACTCTTTGTCTTCTATCCTCACCATTCCATGAGTTGCTTAAATCTTACATTATGCATCAATTCTCTTCCTACACAATTGGTATTAGTCTCTCCTCACTGTTTAGGAGACTGGAATGTTTGTCTCTCCACCTAGATTGGTCTCTTCGTACTGGTCGATCCCCACAACACTCTATGTTGCCCCAATTTGGGCTTCTTGCAAAAAACTCTTGATGCTCTCTCTCCTAAATGTCCCTAACTGTTTCTAGGAACTGCTACATAGGCTACGTGTTGAGTTAGAGCTCCCATCCATTGATTACTCACAAAAAGAGATTTTTTTTTTTTTATGCATATCCGATGTCCCAAGAAGTAAAACAAACATAACTATAAAAAATGCAAAACAAAATTTGATGCCCCTACATCAGACTCCCCAAGGGACTAAAAGATCATGTGCTCCTACACATGGAGTCATCAATCAACTTATTCCTAACTGTTCCTTTTCTTCTACTTCTTCCAACATTGTTCTGGAATGACCTCTATAATTCTCTAGCATTGCTACCCAATGTTTTTCTTCACACCCTTGAATATACAATCTTCACTTGCCATCCTTCTCCATCGATTTCTTATCCCACTATCAAGAAAAATGATTATATAGAAATCGAAGATTGAACTATGAATTCAATCTCTCGCACCCTTAACATCTTTCCTTTCATAACAACATCATTCATAACCTTATACAAATCTAAACTTACCATCTCATATTATGCTTGCATCATTTTCTCACCTGAAGTAATTAGCTTGTCCAAATCATCACACCCCACATCTTTATTCACAACTATCTGTATTATTCCATATGATTTCCCAAATTCCTCATCATACAACATAACAGTTGAATTCAAAACAATATCATCATAGAGTGTTAACAAATTTACCTTTTCTTGTATGGTTGTATCAACTTCTTCATCAACTGCTAAAGGTTTTATCATAGGGTCCTTTGTTGTCTCATCTATCTTCATTTCTTCATCCACAATCTTTTCCATCCATTATTTTTCTATTTCCAAATATTGATCCCATAGATCTCCTCCACTGTCACAATTTTCTACACCCTCTTCACATTTCATTTCTACAACTTCATCTAGTATTTCTTCATCTTCCTCACTCTTAGCTCCTGCTGCTCCAACATCTATCTCATCATTTTCTACTGCACCTTCCTCACTTTGTAGGCCCTCATCATGCCATTTTTTCACTTTCCACTCTTGTTTTCCATTCTTCTCATCCCACTCCTCGTGCATTATGATTTTCTTATTTTTCCTTCGTTTATTTTCCACTTTCTTCTTGTATCTACCTCTTCTCATACTTTTCCCATTTGTAAGCTTCCAAAACTCCATCTCGTATTCATCCACTTCATATTCATTATTGATTTCAACATCCCTCTCTTCTTCTACTTTCAAATTCTCAATCTCATGCAAAGTTTCAAAACCATCTTTCTTATAAACATCTGAATTAATTTGCTTACCTTTCTTTGTGCTTATATTTACTGTAACCTCCAGCCAATCTTCTCTTGTAATTATTCCATCCTCTTCAATTGCATCACCTTTTAATTTTCTATATTCTACTGATTTCATCTCGATCCTTTGCTCATTGGGCTTGACCTCATTTTTGCATCTTCTATTCTCTTGCACTAGCTACTTCTCACTATGTCTTAAACATCACTTTCTTTTGTTGTTGTCCCACATTTAACCTTCCACACTTTGTGTCCTTCCTGATGTCTTCTCCTTAATCCTAAATCTTCTTTATGTTGCTTTACTTTCCAACCTTTTGCTTTCCTCTTGCACTCATTCATGCCCTTCGTCTATTGTACTTGTTGGCCATTCAAAACTCCTTTATAACCAACTCCTTGATTACCCTTTATATGTTGCTCCACATAGATGGGTTTCCTTTGCCAACTTGGCACTTTGCATCTGTGAACCTTTGCAAGTTTCGATAACTCCAAATTTCTCTACTCCTTACTAATTTGTGGAGAAACATTCTTGTTTCCATATACACAATCAAAACTAATATTTGCACTCACATTTACTGGCTCAATACCCTGTTGCTCGGGGTTTCCTACTTCCTCGACCTCTTTCCTTGCCAATTCTTTCCCTTCATGAGTTATTCTATCTTCATTTGCAACATCTTCCAGAGCATCATGGTACTCTATTGCATCCTCGAGGTCTTCTTCATAATACTGACAAAACTCAGCATCAACCTTTGCATCATACTTGGGCACTTGGAAATGTACCTCTACTGCCATCCACTTCTCTATGCCCTCTTCCCAATCTACTTGACATACTGCTACGGCTAATCTTTTCTTGTTCTCTTCTTCAACTCTTTCTTTAGGCGCTTCTCTTTCCCCATCTTGCATTATCTTTAAGATCTCACGCTTGCCCTTTTCTACAAGGTTGCTCACACCTACATACACATACTCAACCACAATATTAGATAATAAAACCAAAGACCAAAATGTCTCCAAGAATACCTCTGTCATGGACATTCTTCTCTCTTCTTTGTTTCTTCTTTTGAGTTCTTCTTTCTACACTTCTTCTCCTCTCCATTTCATTTCAACTTTCTTTAGATTCTCCTCTATGAGAACTTATTTCACCTCTTCTAGTCCATGTTGCTCACTTGGCAACTTTTTGTTGTCCCAACTTCTATGGGTTCCTCTCATATTCTTATCTTCTCTTCTTAAGGCATCCAATCTTTGCCTTCTTCTCACAATCATCTTCACAGGCCACTTTACTCTCTTTCTCATGGGCCACCACCAAGTATCCTCTTGGCTCCTTTCCTCAAACCACTGCTTCACCAATTCCAAATCTCTTCGCAACTCTGCCATTTCTCTCTCAAATTATGCATCTTGCTTCTTCCTAATTTATTTCCTCTTGTCTCTCTTTGTGAGACTCTTTCCCAGAATGTTGCTACATCTTCCAATCTTCTATCATCTTCTGGACGCCTCACCTAGGGCTTCCTTTCCTTTACTTCTGCCCAATCTTTTGGTATCCAATTTCTTCACAACCCGTCAGTCTGCAACACACATAACCTTCCAAAATTTATGAAGAACAAGACTCCAATACCCATCTTTCTTCAAAGATCAATAACACCCTCAATGTTCTCTACCCTGATCTTTTAGGCTCTGATACCAAATGATGACCAGTCTCACACACACTCATATGCCCGGATACCAAACTGATAACAATGAATTGCAAAAACAAGGACACTGATACCTTAACTAAGCTTGTCACTTCTTGTCTAACGATTGATATCCAATTCTATGGTAAATAAGGAGAATACATACACAACAAAGATTAAACCTCCAACTATGAGCTTCTCTAGTGTGGGTATAAACCCAATGTTATGCACAGGTAAATCGTGCTTACAAAAGCCACTTGTGTCGGAAAACAAACTAAAAATTACTCTAAGCAAGAACAATAAACTCCTTCATTCATACCAGCAAACATACATATAAACTATGGACATAATGCTCATGTTCCAAAGCAATACTTGTATTACCAATACAAAGAAAGATCACGCAAAATCAATGGAACCTTGTGGTGCTCAAAACAATGTTCTTTTCTGCCTCCACGATGCTACTTATTCTTATTTTCTTGTCTACCTTTCAAAACTGAAATCTCCTATTACCTTCTCCCATACGCCAACCTCAGTAACATCTTCCCTTTTCCTTTAGCATGGGATTTAATCCATCTCTGTAACTGATGCGCAAAAATATTTTCCCATCGCCCTCATATGCCCATTCCATTACCTCAAACTCTTCGTCTTCTGTCCTCACCATTCCATGAGCTGCTTAAATCTTACATTATGCATCAGTTCTCTTCCTACGTTATTGGTCTTAGCCTCTCCTCACTATTTAGGAGACTGGAACATTTGTCTCTCCACCCAAATCGGTCTCTCTGTACTAGCCAATCCCCACAACACTCTATGGTGCCCCAGTTTGGGCTTCTTGCAAAGAACTCCTGATGCTCTCTCTCCTAACCGTCCCTAACTGTTTCTTGCAACTGCTACATAGGTTGTGTGTTGAGTCAGAGCTCCCATCCAAAGATTACTCACAAAAAGAGATTTTTTTTTATGCATATCCATCGTCCACGGAAGTAAAACAAACATCACTATAAAAAATGCAAAACAAAATTCAATGCCCCTGCATCACTACATCTTATTTTGGAAATATGCAAGTATTGTAACTAGTTGATTCCTCTAGTTGTGTTAAACTATCATCCTTTTGTTGTAGGTTGAGAATCCCTTTTTTTGTGGGTTGATAGGTTCCTCACTGCATGGGTTAGTTTTATTCTTTCAGGAATTTTTCATTATTAGCAATTATGAGTAATTATAAAATTTTACTAAATCTCATAGACATTCAAAGTTCACACACCTATCCATTAATATAATATATCATCCTTAAATGATTTGAAATTCCTTAAAGTATATGAAAAAGGTTTGAAAATGTATTTCAAAGTTTAGTGGAAATGAGATAAAACATGAAACTAAATCTAGGAATTGGGCATTCTTAGGGATTATCAAAGACCATTGAAATTAAGCCCTTGCCACAACATTTCCATGAATAACACACTATCCACTCTTTTACATTACTTTCCAAAATACAATTATTTTATTATTGTCAACACAATTATTTGATAAAATTGAAAACTAATCTAATATGCATCATCTCAAAAATTGAGTTGGACAAATCCATTTAGAGGAATAGTAATTGTCCCTCTTAATTGTCCCTCTGCTACTTGGAACCTTAACTTCCCCTACCTTGCACTATGATTTCAATGCTAATTTGTTCATAGTTGAAGATTTTCTAGACTATTGCTTTTACCTTTCTATGCTCTATAGGGATTTTTATCTTTTCATATCATATATGGTATTTCTATTTTGAGTCACATTCCATATGCAAAAAAGTTGATTAAAAAAATGATGTATTCATGTTCATGCAATTTAGATTATAATTAATAAAAGAAGCTTTTTGAATAATAAAGTGTTGATTGAAGAAATGACCAAGTTATCCCCTTTTATAGTTTCTATTATTGATTTGTTACACTTTCCGCTTAAAGCTTTTCAAATATTATAACTAATCTTTTTTTAAAAAAGAAGATACTATATATATAGATATATAGTATATGTAAATAATATTATTTTATCATGATTTTATTTTCTAAAAATACTATTTTTTTGACAATTAAATCAAGATGGATTATGAAAAAGGAATAATAAAATTATCGTTGTCGATTTATTTTTAAAAATGCAAGTTTTACTGGTTAAAATTTATCCCAAAGATCGAGTCCCCATTTTTTTCAAGATATCTAGCAATTTTTTAAACCACTTTAATCTATATCTCTCAATCCCTATGTGAAAATATCATTTATACAACTAGTAAAATATCAATGATTTCTTAAAGAATTCCTTCTCATACAAATAATAACACATTATATATTTTATCAATTACAACAACATAACATATTATAGACACCATGAAATTACAAGGTAATCTTAATATACAGTAGTATACTAGTTTTCAACATTAACATGGTCTATTATTCAAATGAAATGCTCTCAATAATATATGGTTTGCACCCACAACATGTGAAAGAGTGTTTAATTACCATTTCCCAACTATCGCCAAAGTACAATGGCACATCATGAGTCTCTTATGAGTTATATAGAAAAGAATACATTACAACATACACCACCCATCAATCTGAATATAAGCATTCCATATAGAGGGAAATACAAAGTTATTCCATTACTCAATATAACCTTACTCAATTCACATCAAGGGGCATGATTCATGCCTCAATAGTAGTTTACGGTAGTAACAAACTTGAACCATAAATGCATCTGCAAAAGACTATCATATGAATATAGACCGAACAAGTTTATACACCTTGTAAAAGCCAAAATGATAATAGGACTAGAAGTATCGAATACTGAGTAAGAAAGGATTAATTTATTGAATTTACCATTAACAAATGGTAATAGAGATGTTCAATACCAAATAAGAATAAAATATATATGATTATATTATTTTGGAAAAACATAAAATTGATGTTTGGTGAATCCCTAGTTGGATTGATTAATGGACAATATTCCAAACTTCAAATCTAAAACATTTTGTTGAGCATGGAAACAACTGTGGAAAGAAAAACCTTGTGATGAAACTTTGCACAATGCTATCATGAGTAAGTTCCTCATGAGTTAGGGCCAAATATTCTCCTATCAAGTCTCCTACAGTGACTGCACTTTTATGCCATTAAAGAAAAAAGAACCTTAATTTACCAATCAATCTCAATATCTATGAAAGAGGTATCAAAACCTTTGTATAGTCAATTTAGAATAACTCAACCAAAGGGAAAATGCATACCCAATTATGAGTTCCTCCTCTCACCTCCTTCAATCCGTGTATTGTCTATGCAGCCAATAGAATGCATGTTTGACTATATTTATTAATCAATTGAAAATAATAATTGCATTCATTTTTTTGATTAATTAATAAATACACTCAAACATGCATTATGTTGGCTAGGTAGACGTCACCATTAGAATACACATCAACTCTAGGGCCTAATCATTTAACTAGAGCAGAACATTTAGGATATAAAATTAAATGTAATGACTTCTTCCTTCCTAACTCCTGATGAACTGAACCAAGTAATAGAAGGCTATCAATAGTAGCTTCTCCTAAGCTCAGAGGTTAAGGGACTACAAGTAAGACTAATAAAACCTTGGCCTTGGATTTTAGGTCCTCTCACTAGGGACATCAAAACAAGCATCGAATCAATTACTCACCTGAGATAAATTGAGGTTATCACTCATCTGAACGAAGCTCAGGTGAGGCTCGCCAAGAAACTCGACTGCTATTTCCCCCACCCCACCTCGGCCAACATCCTTCCTCCCACTAGGAATCCATTCGTATATCAAAAGTACTACTAATTTCACTGAAGAGATTGGAACTACATTTGTGGGTCAACAATTTCTCTAGGTAATTCAAAATATTAGAACTGAATAGGAAGGGAACATCTCTAGGTAATTCAAAATATTAGAACTGAATAGGAAGGGAACATCAAGTAAAGATTAAAGAGACTAGCGAACTAATCACTGGATAAATACAAATGGGTGTAAATTTTGTCATTCACTTCGTCCTATTCCCTTGCTCTTCTCAAGAGTGGCATACTTAAAAAATAGAAGTCCCACTAAAGCTTACCCTACCACAAAGACTCCTTTCTAACCCGCTTAACCTGCTAGCCCAAATTATTTTCAATACAATGGGTTTTTTTTTCTTCCAATTCCAAAAAATAATTTCATAATTATTGCCTAGCCACTATCCTCACAAGGACACAAGCATCATCAATTTTATTTTATGAATAGGTGTCTAAATTATATTAATTTAAAATTAATATTATACATATTAAAAAAAATGGTGGTTGGTGAGCAAGCACACCCGGAAGAGTCACATGGACAAAGCCCAGAAAGTAGAGAATTACAAAAACATAGAAAATGTTGGTAAGCAGCTAGAGCAGTGATAGAATTAGGAGGGTCCCTATCATCTGAATTTTCCCATACATCAATGGGGTCCAAAGTGATGTTATGAGGATCCCATCCATTGTCATCCTTGTCTTTATCTTCTTGCTTGGTGGGAGAGATTTCCAAATCTAGATGTGGGAGCCACTTAGAGGAATCAACAAGCGGCCAACTAGGAGCTCTACTAGAAGGCCAACTGGAAGCACCATCGCTAGAAGCCCCTATCGAAGGCCACCCCAAGGAAAACCGAAGAGGATGGGTATGCAAGAATTTGTGAAATTGCAAGTCATTGTGACGTTGAGCTTGGGTAGGGGGTACATACGTGCCACCTAAGAGTCTCGGGCGGAGCCACTCTTGCCCCTACAGTGGCCTTGAGAAGGAGTGTGGCCCTAGGAGGAAGTGAGAGAAACAATACATGGGGCATTCCCCTAGTGGCCCATAAGCTCCTAGAGATAAGCCACTTCTATTGCAACTTTATTATTTTGCACTTGAATCTGCAATAACACATTGGAGCATATAGTAGCTTTAACAAAAAGTGAAACATGCTTATCATTTTGGCTATGAGCAAAAATAACAAAATTTCTATCTTTCCAAATGTTGAAGAGGATTTCCATCCTAAAAGTATGTCCAATCTGGGTATATTTATAGGGAAAGCGGGGCCAATCTCCCAAAAGAATCATATTCCAAGAGAATGGCTCAGGTTGGAAGAGCTGAAAAAAATTGTGAATCGAATTCCACATTTGTTGAGCTTTGGAGTAGAACCAAAAGAGGTGCTTAAAAGTTTTAGGTTTCCCACAAAAATGGAAATGAGGGTTTGGAACCCCTATGTGGGTGAGTCGAGATCCAACTTGTAAGCCTTGGAAAAGAATACACTAGGAAAAGTGGGCAAGCTTGGGCTCAACAATAGCAACCCACACATTGATGAATTAGCGATGCGAAACATAAACTAGTGACTAAAGATGCCACCTTTAGTTCAAGCTTTTAACTAATAGAAGATGAGGAGAAAGCCATTGGTAGCCAAGTTGAGGCTTATAACGATTGAAAGGGGTATTTGGACCCCACTTCCACTCTTTCTACCAAGGCTTGGTGGAATGAATGTCAATTTTGTAAAGCATATCAATCGGAATGGTAGTAATAATTCCTTCAAAGGTCTCTCAATCCTAATAATTTAAGCCAAACTTGGCTTTAAATAATTCCCATGACATGAGACTCATCATGAGTCTTGAGAACAAATCCTTTGGTGGCCTCAAGGTGATCGACCCCAGGAGGAGATAGGAGAAACAGTACAGGGGGCATTCCCCCAGTGGTCCAGGGGCTCCTAGAGGTAAGCCACTTCTAGTACAACTTTGTTAGCTGGACTTGAATCTGCAATAACACATTAGAGCATATAGTAGCTTTAACAAAAAGTGAAACATGCTTATCATTTTGGCTATGAGAAAAAATAATAGAATTTCTATCTTTCCAAATGTTGAAGAGGATTTCCAACCTAAAAGTATGCCAAATATGGGTATATTTATGGGGAAAGCGGGGCCAATCTCCCAAAATAATCATATGCCAGGAGAATGGCTCAGATTGGAAGAGTCGAAAGAAATCATGAATCGAATTCCACATTTATTGAGCTTTGGAGCAAAACCAAAAGAGGTTCTTAAAAGTTTCAAGTTGCCAACAAAAATGAAAATAAGGGTTTGGAACCCCCATGTGGGTGAGTCAAGATCCCACTTTTAAGCCTTGTAAAAGAATACACTAGGAAAAGTGGGCAAGCTTGGGCTCAATAATAGCAACCCACACATTGATGAACTAGCAGTGCTAAACAGACACTGGTGACTAAAGATGCCACCTTTAGTTCAAGCTATTAACCATCAGAAGATGAGGAGAAAGCCAATGGTAGCCAAGCCAAGGCTTATAACTCTTGAAAGGGGTATTTGGACCCCATTTCCACTCTTTCTACCAAGGTTTGGTGGAATGAATGTCAATTTTGTGAAGCATGTTAATCGAAAAAGGTAGTAATAATTCCTTCAAAGGTATCTTGACCCTAAGAATTTAAGCCAAACTTGGCTTTAAATACTTCCCACGACATGAGACTCATCAAGAGTCTAGAGAATAAATCCTTTGGTGGCCTCAAGAAGGCAAGCGACCTCGGGAGGAAGTGGGAGAAACAGTATAGGGGGCATTCCCCCAGTGGTCCAGAGGCTCCTAGAGGTAAGCCACTTCTAGTACAACTTTGTTAGCTTGCACTTGAATCTGCAATAACACATTAGAGCATATAGTAGCTTTAACAAAAAGTGAAACATGTTTATCATTTTGGCTATGAGAAAAAATAATAGAATTTCTATCTTTCCAAATGTTGAAGAGGATTTCCAACCTAAAAGTATGCCAAATATGGGTATATTTATGGGGAAAGCAGGTCCAATCTCCCAAAATAATCATATGCCAGGAGAATGGCTCAGGTTGGAAGAGTCGAAAGAAATCATGAATTGAATTCCACATTTATTGAGCTTTGGAGCAAAACCAAAAGAGGTTCTTAAAAGATTCAGGTTGCCCACAAAAATGGAAATAAGGGTTTGGAACCCCCATGTGGGTGAGTCGAGATCCCACTTTTAAGCCTTGTAAAAGAATACACTAGGAAAATTGGGCAAGCTTGGGCTCAATAATAGCAACCCACACATTGATGAACTAGCAGTGCTAAACAGACACTTGTGACTAAAGATGCCACCTTTAGTTCAAGCTATTAACCATCAGAAGATGAGGAGAAAGCCAATGGTAGCCAAGCCAAGGCTTATAACTCTTGAAAGGGGTATTTGGACCCCACTTCCACTCTTTCTACGAAGGCTTGGTGGAATGAATGTCAATTTTGTGAATCATATCAACCAGAATGGAAATAATAATTCCTTCAAAAGTCTCTTGATCCTGAGAATTTAAGAAAACTTGGCTTTAAATACTTCCCACAACATGAGACTCATCATGGTATTGGAGAATAAATCCTTTGGAGTCTGAATTCCCTTGTGAAATTTGAGGGTCTTTAGCCAAGGCAGCTTGGCAAGAGGGTTTCCTAGATTGGCGAATAGAGGAGACCATCAAATATTGTGTTGGTTAAAAGATAACCCTTCTCAAAAACTAGTTCCATTCTATTTGATCTAGGGTTTGATGGCCTCCCAAGAACATGAAATAATTTTGGAAACAAAGGTGCCCTCTATTTGGACATGATCTTTCATTATGAGAAGGGTGTGAAGGCCAATCCCTTTCCAAGTTGGTCTATGCACGGGATATCCCAAGGAAATGCAATGTTGGGGAAAATATTCCAGGATTCATTTCCAATGAGGACTCAGATAATCCATTTGGCACATAGAGCAATCTCTTATCTTTGTGTGGCCAAGAGGCCAAACCCACCAAAGTCTCTGGGAAGGCAACAAAACTCCTAGGGAACATAGTGGAATCCTTTGTGAGTCTTCGAGGAGGCCCAAAGGAAATCCTTGAGCAATTTCTCTAACTTTTTGTATGAGGCCTTAGAAGGGGCCCAACATGAAGAATAATACACATGAGTAGCAGTCAGAGTTTTAGAGCACACCTAAAAAAAATTTGACTAAAGAAATTGGCTTAGTAATCCAAAAATCCAACCTTTGCTCAATTCGAGTGAGAATTGCTTGCCATAAATCAGGAGAAGCTTGAAAGGCAAAAGGAATGCCAAGAAGCATGAAGATTTCCCCTTGAGATATCCACTTCCACCCATATTGTTGCATCCAAAGAGGTATGGGAAGAATGGATTTTTGATAGCACAGAGTTTTGTGTCATTAAATCACAAATCCAGAGACCAGGCAAAAGATGTCAAGGCATCTAATGGTTTCCTTGACATTATCTTCCTCTTCTAGTAAATTCAAAAAAGAGTCATCATCAAAGTGGCCATTAACAAGTCAGGTTGATGAATTCAGCAAGATGATTCCCTGGACAAGACCCCGGGAGACAGAGTGGGTCAGGAGATAGCCAAAACATTCAACAACAAGGACATACAAATAAGGAGCAAGTGGTAAACCTTGGTGAATGGAGTGAAAAGAGCCAAAATATTGAGATTTGTAACCATTGATAGAGATGTAGGCAGAGGCCTCAACAAAAAACATGCTCACAGATTGGATGAAATTGGGACCAAAGCCTAGAGTAGAAAGCATAGAAAGAATGAAGGGCCATTTGATGTGGTCATAAGCTTTGGCAAAGTCTATTTTCAAAAATGGATTTCTAGTGAGAATGCCTAGCTCACTCCATACCTTCCCAAACTGCAATGATATTATCCAAAATGAATCTGGATTTAATAAATCCAATCTGCTCTAGGCGAATGATTTGAGGGAGAAGATAACAGATCTTCAAGGAAAGAGATTTGACTACGATTGTGTAGGATACATTGAAGAGCGTGTTGGGCCGCTAGTTGTAGATGTCTTCGGGGCCACCAACCTTAGGTATGAATTTTATATTTCCTTTATTGATTAGATGTCCTGGGGATTTGGAATGAAAAGTATCCAAGTAGACTTTATGAAGATCTTCTCCCACATAGTCCCAAAGGTATTTGTAAAACTCACAAGGGAAACCATCAACTCTGGGTTCTTTTTCATCTACCATAGTGCTCAAAGATTATTTTAGATCTTTAATGATGAGAAATTTCTCACAAAAATCCTTTTGAACATAAGAGAGTCTATTAGGCACAAATCCAAGGCATTCATGAAGTGCACTTGCATGCTCCGAAGTATGCTCTTGGGTAGTGAATTTTTTTATAATGCCTAACAAAATCTTGGAGAATGTCAAGAAAATATGTGAGCACATTACTACCTTGATTTTATTGATGCCATGTGAAGTATGTTGAGCTCTAAGAGCAAGGAAAAATTCCTTCAAGGCTCGATCCCCAACTTTAGGCCAATGAATTTTGGCCTTGATCTGGGCACCTCTTGCAATATAGCTATCAAAAACTTGCTTTTGATGTCTCAAATCCACCACCCTGACCTGCAAGGTTGAGGAGAAGGGGTTGGTAGCTAGGGACTTCATGGATCTTCAAAGATACAAGGTGGTGGCCTTGTATAATAGCTTGTAAAATATGGCCAATTGGCGACCATAAATGCAAAGAAATCGGGTAGTCCAGGTAATGGCATTATTCCACCTAGCAATCTAACCTATTGAATGGATAGGTCTATACTCAAGATTCCATATTTTTTGATGTGGGCCAGTGTGGGTTGGTTATTCAGCAAATAATTCTTTAGAAAAAAATTGAGACTTACATGATCGAGGTGGCCCCACTTGCCACTCAATTATGAAAAGAATGGGATAGTGGTCTGACAAGGTCACATCCATTAACAACATAACTGGAAGAGGGGAAAAGTTAGGAAAGGAAAATAAATATTGAGTGAAGATCATTGCATGATCAAGATGCCTAAATATTTTGTCAACCCCATCCCTGAAGTTACTCCATGTATGCCATAAAGAATAAGAATGGCAACAACCAATATTAGGGTTGTAAAGACCCAATTTATTATGCATGTAAAACCATGCTACCCTCTCGCTAGCTTCCTAGCAGAAAGATAAGGTACTTCCTTGTCATACACCACCTCAACCATATTAAAGTCGCCACACAAAGCCCAAGTAGCAACTAGTAGAGAATTGGAAATCCAACGCCAGAGAAGAGATCTTTCAACGACATCATTGGAGGAATAAACATTAATAATCCAAAATGAATGATTATCAATGTTCAGAAGAATCTAGATTAGTAGATGAATGGGATTAGACCCATGAGCCATGACATAATCATGCCAACATGGCGACCAGAGGGTGACAACCCCTCCACGCCCAATTGCATGACTAGTGGAAAACATTTTACTCGTTGACCAAATAATTCGACAAGCAATAGATAACAAAAAATCTATAACTTTAACTTCTTGAAGACACAAAACTTCAATGCTAACATGCTTCTGAAGAGTGTCCCTAGTAAAATACTTCCTAGTGAGTTCTGTCAGACCTCAAAAATTCTAGGAGAGAAAATTCATTTATTGGACTTGACCATGTCATTGAAATCCAACTCTTCCAAAGTGGAAAAGTGATTCTATAGAAATTTTGGAGGAACCAACCCCAATTGGATTGGAGGAGAGGAAATTTTTCATTTTTTTGCAATAAATTCTCCTTCCTCAAGTTGCTTGGAAGGGCTATGAGATCTCCTAAGAGCTCCCATAACAGTAGGAGTGGTTGGTTGAGTTGTCATCACTGACACCAGTTGAGGTATTGTAGAGGGCCTTAGCTAAGTTGGTGCATCATTGGCCTTGTTGTGAACCTATTTCCCCTTCTCTGAAGGATTTGAAATCTCAACTAAGTTGTCAACCCTGAGGGGCCATTGGACTTGTTCCTCCAGCTTGTCACCGCAATCCATTTTTCTTCTCTTTTGGAAGTAGATGCTTCTGCAGCACAAGATTTCTTAGATTCTTGTGGTGGAGACTTAGCTCTAGGAGAAGAAAGAGGACAATCTTTGATCTTGTGATCAATAGATTGACATTGAAAACAATTATTTGGAAAATTTAAGTAAAAAAACCTCTAAGTGTGTCAGGAGTTGCTAATCTGAATATCTATGGACTCTTTCAAGTCTTAGGAAAGGTCCACTTCAACATAGACTTGCTTTTGAGGGCGATCTTTGTAGAACCGATCAAGTTCAATGCAAATAAATTTCCCTAAGAAAGATGCAATGTAGTGTAAAAATGCAAACAAGGCAAGGGAAAATCAAGAAATTCAATCCAAACTGGGACCCTTAATTTCTTATCATTAGAGACGAAGAAATCTTGTGTCCATGGTTAGAAGACCAACAAAGAAGATTGGACATACCAAGGACCATGGTTCAAGATTTCCTAAGCATGACTCACTTTTGTGAAGTGAAAAAGGAAAAAACCTTTGGTCATATTTTGGACCATATCAAGGTGAACCCCATGAGGACCTAGCTTTTGTGAACCCATTCTTTTAGCACGCTTTCAGGGGGAGTCCTCCCAACAAAATAACCTATAAGTGTATGTTTCTCTAACTATTGACATGAAGTATCAAATTTTGGGGTGGGAAGCACCATATCTACAAGAAAGTCAAAAGACTTACCTCGTGAAACACCTTCAGGATGAATTTTTGGGGTTACTTGTTTGGAGGAGGAGCCATTGTGTAGAGTCATCACACTACCAACACTAGCAAGAACTGTTGGGTTGAAGTTAGGTGAGGAAATAATAAAAAAAACTAAAATCCATAGCAAATGTGGTAGTACGAAAGGAGGGAAAATCATGTACCTAAGGCATGGTATGACGTAAGGAAATCCAAAGATGACCGTAGAAACAAGAAATCATAGCAGAGCTCCACTTCACTTTCCTCCCTATCTCGTCATCATTGATTTTCAAAAACTATGCTACCATAAAATTCATGTAGTAACTTGTAAAAGTTGCCATATAACATCTTAGAACCGCATTCAACAAAATTATTAATAAGAAACCATCATCCACTATATTGAAGAAAATAAAACACTACAATTGGCCAATGGGTAACATAAAAATGACAACTAAGCTAAGAAATAAGAATGCAATCAAATTCAAACAGTTACATATAGAAATTTCACATAGCATAACATATTATTTGATCTAAAGGTATGATTTAACATTAGATTATTTACAAATTAAACTTTCACAAACTTTTAAGGAGTTTACCTTTAATTATACTCAAAATATTATAGAATCTTAACCATAAGTTCATTGGGATTACATATCATATCATTTCATCTTATTACTATTGTTGTTATATAAAACATCTATACATTATTGGAGTGTTATTTGAAATGTTGATGAAAAAAGTTTATGTCATGAAATATAGAAATATTTCAAGCTAATTGTGAATTAAAAATGTACATATAAACCATGAATTGAAAATGAACATGTAGAGATGTAGAAAAAGAAATAGTACCAGTGTCTAGAGATTTCTCATGTGTTTCTCCTATGGATAAATGTGCAACACCATCATAAATTATATGTAATAAGTGAAATAACACATTAATCATTCTACAAATTTAAAAAATAAATAGCCTTATTAGGGTGGGGTCTCACAGAGGGGGGCTTCCTAAAAAATTTCAACCGATGTTGCTGAGATTTTTTAGGATTATTTTCAAGTGGGTGGTCCCATGAATTTTGTAGTGTAGTTTAAGATTGAAAGTTTAAGCTCCTAAATTTATGGAAGATGGTGGTCTCATGAGTTTTGTTATTTTGTATTTCAATTTAGCAAAGTAAATAAATATCAAATAATAAAAAATTAATTGGTGGAGTTTAAAAAAATCATATGATTAACAAGTCGCAGAAAAAAATATTGAGTTGGTGAGAAAATTTCTAGCCCCACTCTAATTGCACCCGCTTAAATTTTCAAAATAAAAAGTAGGGGCTACTATTGTTGAGGAAAATATTTTAATTAATCTTGTAGTATATTTTTTTGCTTCATGAGACCCCTACTCCTTCAAAATAGATCATGAAGCCCTCCTATGAGACCTCAACATTACTCACCTTTTAGATTTGGAAGACATACTCTCTTCTTGTTAAAAAAATCCACATCACTCTCTTCATCGAGCCTTACATAATTTTTTGTCATAAATAAAAATAAAAACAAGAAAACCACTAACTTAAATCAAAATAAACCTAAAAAAATATAGGCTTCTATAAACCAAGCTTATTCTAACAAGAGGAAAACTAGAAAACTAAACAAGACCTTTAACTGTAGTGTAATAAGCCTCTCGTGATGTAGCCTACACTACTCCTATTTGCATGTAAAATTATATTTCAATACGCTTATTATTTAAAAAAAAACCCCAAAAATCAAACTCTTGTGATTTTTACAAAGATCTTTGTAACGCAATTCAACAAAGAAGGGCATATTTGACAAGAGATAGCTTGACAATAGGACTAGTTGCAAGAAATAATTCTGGATCTTTTGACAATTGGATGCCTTCTATATAGTAGAAGAATGAATATTTGATACCTTTTTTTCATTTTTCTATGTATACAAATACATACGTTTGTGACATAGAAGGATTTGGTCTTAATATTGCTTGTAAAAAAAAATTAGTCCATCATTACCATAATAAAATAATTAGTTCATCATTCCTATGATTTTAGGTCCATAAAATTCACACTTTTCTCATTGATTTTTCAGCACTAAAGGGTCTCATGTGGTTGCTTCGCTTATTTTGACTAGAAATTATTGTTCAAATTTTTAATAAGTTATTTTTAGAGTTAGTGGTCCAATGAATATTTATTTTTAAGCAATGTCTTAGATAATGATATGAATAGTATTAATAATAATTTGTGCAAGTAAAAGTTGGAGGGAAAATTAGAAGAAAATATTTAAAAAGAGGGAAAAAATTATGGAACGACATGGCATTTTTGTCAATATGCATTTGCTACTTATTTTTAACCCCTCCATTTTTCCACAACCTGTTTTCAATTCCTAAACAATAGTTGTTCCACTAAAATAGAGAAAGACTCTAAATTGTCATTTTCCCATAGTTAAAAATTTGCATGGGAACACTTCAATTGCTCAAATTTAAGCAAAAAATGCACTTAAGTAGTCGTATAGGGACATGGATAACAAAATAAAACCAAAAATAAAAATCTATCGTCATGAGATCTACTTGTGGCAAAAAATATGCCATAAAAAATAGTAGAAAAATGGTCGAAGAAATGAATTAAAAAATGTCATAAGAAAAATGATAAAAAAAAATGACCAAAAAATGAAAAAAAAAACCACCAATTTCAAAAATTAAGAGTCAATAAGAAGAAGAGCTAACATATCCTAACCAATCAAATTCTTAATAATTAATTTTATAAATAATTCTAATTAAAATATTTAAATCTTTACTTTAGAATAGATAAATATTTCAAAACCAAAAAAAAAAAAAAACTTCTAATATCTATTAAAAAACACCATTTTACATACAAATAGAAGACAATTACTTATCGATACTCTTCCACTACCTACACTATGTTACATCTTGGAATTATTATTTTCCATGACACTTTCCACATGTATTACATATTTGTGACATACATTGCATTGACATGTCCAACTTCCCCAATATATTTCTCAACCGCATGAACTGCAAATAACACATTAGGAGTTCTTAGTTGAAGGAGACGATGTTGTGGAGAATGCTTGGGATGGATCATTCCATCTCTCCATTTGCTCTCCACATTTTTCTCAACTCCATTTTTTTTATATTGTCTATTAGGGAAAAAAAGGTGTCTCAACTTTTGATTATTCTTAGCATGTTTAATTATTTAATGTTGAAATTATATTTGGTAATTATCCTATGTTGCTTTCTGAGTTACAATTTGCAGTTTCTATTTTCCAGGAGTCAAGTGAAAATTTGCTATTACAGGTGGAGTTGTGCATGAAGGAAATTTCTATTTCATGTTGAGTTTGCATGGAATGTGAGATTTTTGGAGGTGTGGTTATATTTTGGCAAGTGGAGCTTTTGTATGTGTAAGATTAGTGATAATTGGCAGCTGCAATATTGCATGTGTTGAGAAGTGGAAACTTATCATTATGCATGTATAGTGGTTTTGGTATTTTCCATGTTGCATCTTCAATCTTGAGTGTGGATTTTAGGAATGTCTAATTAATGCATTGTCAGCTCATATATATTAAGCACTTGAATTTTGGAGTTGTATATTATTGTTTTGTTGAAGTATCGTTATGCTACTGAAATTACTCCAAAATTGAGAAGAACTGTGAAGATTCTTGCAAGAGCATAGCTCTACAATTATATTGTAACTTGTTTATTGTTGCTAAATAATATAATCGAGTCATGTTTTGGAGTGTGGAGTTTTTCCCCCGAAAGGGTTTTCCCCAGGTAAAATTTTGTGTTATGATTTTCATTGTTTTATTTTTTTATGAGATGTATGTGCATCTAAATCTGTAAAGTTTAAAGGTGTTTAAGAAATTTTTGCAACTCTCTCCTGCTTAGATTAGTGTAGGAAACATCTTTCACACACTCGACTTTCTTTTAGTTGGTATCAAAGTCTAGCCAGCCTTGATTCCATTGTTGGGTTTGAAGGGTTTTTTGAGCTAATCTTTGTTTCAATTAGATTTTTGTAGAAGGGTATTTCATAACCTTATTGCAAAAAAAAGATGGAAAGCACATCCAATAGAATTGAATTGGAGAATTTTAATGGCAACAACTTCGAGTTATGGAAGTTGAAAATAGAGGATATGCTTGTGGATAGAGATTTGTGGGCTACAATATCAAAATCCAAATCTTCAACGAGATTTAAGTCTCATAGCAACTCCAAGGAAAAATGTTGGAACTGTGGAAAATCTGGTCATTTACGCAAAGAGTGCAAGGAGGAGAAGAAAAAGAAAGGTAAAAATAATTTCTCATTGACTTCAACAAATCCTCTCAAGATGATACAGATGTTTTTATTGCAACCTTGGTAACCCATGCATCAAAAGATGTGTGGTTAATAGACTCAGGTGTTTCTTTCCACATGACCTTGCATAGGGGTTGGTTCTCGAACTATGAAGAATATGATGGTAGGAAGGTGTATTTGGTTTATGACTCTCATTTGAATATTGTTGGTCATGGTAGAGTCAAGATCAGATTTCTTGATGGTAGAATGAAGGGGATTGATGGTGTTCTTCATATCCCAGGTTTGGCACGGAACCTACTCTTAGTGAGTAAATTGAATGATTTAGGTGTGTAGGTTGTTTTCTCGAGTGGAGGAGGCAAGACGATGAGAGGATTTATAGTGTTGGATAAGGGTGTTCAGATCATAACCTTGTTCAAGGTGGATGCATGTACATTTTACTCCAATAGTTTCTCTAACAAAACCAAAGAAGAAATCTCTAAATTTTTCATCCTCACCATCAGATCAAGCAAAGAAGTTTGTAGTAGCTACATATGATGGTCATCAATTTTGGGTACCTAATGGTGCTCATTCCTTGGAAATGAAGCTTCCTGTGAAGAAGACAATGTTGTGGCACCAATGACTTGGTTAAATTGGTGAGAAGGGTCTCAGAGCCCTGAAATCTAAGAGCCTTGTTGAAGGCCTTGATGATTGTAATCTTGAGTTTGACTTTTGTGAACATTATGTATATGGAAAACAACACCGTGTTTCCTTTTATTCCATTTCTCATAAGTCTTCTAGGATTTTGGACTATGTGCATGCAAATATGTTTGGTCATGTGAATGTTCCTTCATTATCTATTTATGTGTACTTTATCTCATTCATAGATGATTACACTAGAAGGAAATTTGTTTATTTTCTCATAAGTAAAGTTGAATTCTTTAGTCGGTTTAAGGAGTTTAAGGATCTTGTTAAAAGTTATACTAGTAGAAAGATTAAGTATTTGAGGACTAACAATAGCAGTGAATTTTGTTTGGTAGAATTCGACAAGTTATGTAAGGAGCACAAGATTGAGATACATAAGACAACTCCATATACCCCACAAAAAAATGGAGTTGTGGAGAGGATGAATAGGACATTGATGGAGAGGGCTAGGAGTATGTTGAGTGATGTTGGCCTTAAGCAGAAGTTCTAGACTGAAGTTGTAACAACTACATTTTACTTAATCAACAGATCTCCTACATCGACTCTTGTTGATAATACACCCATGGAGGCATGGTCCAGTAAAAATCCTTTATGAGACATCTCTAAGTATTTGGTTGTGAATCTTACACTCATTTTCTAATTGAGAAGAGGTCTAAGTTGAAGAACAAGGTGGTTAAAAGTATCTTCACCAGCTGTGGTGTCGGTGTGAAGGGGTAAAAGCTTTGGGATCCAATGGCCCAAAAGGTTCTTTATAGTAGAAGTGTGATTTTTTGAGGGATGGAACCTTCTACAATTGGGTTGCATCCAAAGAAAGAGGAGAAATAGGAGGTAGTTCAAATTCCACCTACTCCGATGAAAGAAGAACTATGTACTCTTGTTGAACCTGATGATGAGGAGAGTTTGAGAAGCTTTGAAAGCTATGAAGAAGAAGAAGAAGAAGAAGAAGAACCTCAACCTCAAAAATTTAGGAGGTCTACCAAAGATAAGCCACAACTTGATTGGTTTGGATATTTACCTAAAAAGTTTGGTTATTCATTGTTGGATTCTAGTTGCGTTTTTTCTTTGATTGCTAACATTGATGAGCCTAGGACTATTAGAGAGGTTATGGGTATGAGTGATGCAGATTTTTCAATGAAAGACATGGATGAAGAAGTGGTTGCATTGAAGAAAAATGATACATAGGATCTAGTACCTTTTCCTGAAGGACAAAAAAATTGTGGATGTAAATGGGTGTTCAAGAGAAAATCTAGTCAATATGGTAGTGTTGAGTAGCATAAGGAATGGTTGGTCACTAAGGGGTATTCTTAGGTGGAGGGAATTGACTATGGTGAGATTTTATCTCCTATTGTGAAGCTAATATCTATCTAATTCTTGTTATCACTTGCAGCAACATATGATCTAGAAGTGGAAGAGATGGATGTGAAGACAACGTTCCTCTATGGTGACTTGGAGGAAGAAATTTATATGTCACAACCAAAGTTTTTGTGGTTAAAAGTAAAGAACATTTGGTATGCAAGTTGAAAAAGTTTTTGTACGGTCTTAAGCAATCTCCTAGGATGTACTACAAATTTGACACCTATGTGTTGTCTTTGGGATTCTGAGACCTCTGACCATTTTGTTTATTATAAATATGATAATAGTCGCATTCTCATAATTGCATTGTATGTAGATGATATGTTATTTTTTGGGAATGGTAAAATTTTGGTTTCTAGTTTGAAGTCTCAGTTGTCAACACAGATTGAGATGAAGGATCTATATGCAGTGAGGTATATTTTAGGGATGGAGATCATAAGAGACAGAGCTAACAAAAATATTTGGTTAAGCCAAAGAAAGTATGTGAATTCAGTGTTGGAGATATTTAGTATGATAGCTTGCAAACAATTAGTTGTGCTTATAATGCAAGGGACAAAGCTTTATGTGGAGGATTATCCAAAATATCCTATTAAGATGGACGACATGACCAAAGTACAATATGTGAGTGATGTTAGTAGCCTAATGTATGCTATGGTTTATATGAGGTCAGACATTACCCAAGCAATAGGAGTCCTTAGTTGGTTCATGGCTAATCCTGGACGGTTATATTGGGATGCAATAAAGAGAGTGTCTAGATATTTGTGAGGAACTTTGGAGTATTCCCTATGTTTTCATGGTTATCCCACTGGACCTCAAAACTTAGTGAGTATTCATGAATATGTGGATTCAGATTAGGTAGGTGACATTGATAACAAAATATCCACCAATGGTTGTGTTCACGATATTTGGTGGCACTATCAATTGGATGAGTAAGCGACATGTTGTAGTCTCTTTGTCCACTATAGAAGCAGAGTACATGGAAGACTTTACTCATGCTTGCAAGGAAGCCATTTGGCTTAAGAGATTGTGTTTTAATTTTGGTTTTGATGTAGGACAGATTACTATCTATTGTGATAGTCATAGTTCCATTTTCTTAGCAAAGAATCCTACTTTCCATGCCAGAACAAAGCACATTGATGTTCAATTTTATTTTGTTCATGATATGGTGGAATATGGAAAGGTGAAGTTGGAGAAGGTTGATACTTTGATGAATGTTGCAAATGAATTGACAAAGCCAGTGAGCACTAATAATTTCAAATGATGTTCAGAGTCTATGAGCCTCATGGCCTCTAGTAGTTAAATCATGTTTTTCCATTGGCTCTTCAAAGGTGTTTGACAAGTGGGAGAATGTTAGGAAAAATAAGGTGTCTCAACCTTTGATTATTCTTAGCATGTTTAATTATTTAATGTTGAAATTATATTTGATAATTATCTATAGTGTAGGAAAATGCATACCCTTGCATTTTCACGCTTGTTTGGGCCCGCTTTGATTTGTTTATGCTTATTTATGTCTTAATTGGTCCTATTTTGCATCCACAAACCTAATAAATTATATCTTTTTATGGCTAATCTCGACAAACATCAAACAGTAAATGATAATTTAATGATTCTAGCTATTTGTCCCTGATTTTTGGACTAGGACTAAGACGCCACCTAGGGTGTCTTTGTCCTCCAAAGGTCTTGGGACCCCCTTTTCAAATGCACCTTAAATGGGCCACTCTTTGGAGTCTATGCCTCGGGACTAATACACCACCTAGGGTGTCTTAGTCCCCCTTAAGTTATTTTTAGGATTTAATTTCAAATCTTGGTGGGATTTAGCCCCCTTTAATTAATTCATATGTCAGCTTGGCGTGGTGTAATTTCAAGATATTAAACATAAATAAGTATAAATACAATGTTCTTTCACTCATTTATCATCTAAGCATCCAAGCATTCAAGTATTCATCCTTATAGAAAGTTTATAAGATCAAGAGAAATTCATCAAGCATTTGGAGCCATCATCAAGATTCAACCATCATGTCAAAGATATTCTTGCATCATGTGCATTTTTGAGCTAACATTTGTGATGTAGGGTTTTGATTCAAGCAAGCAATTCAAGTCAAGATCTATCATGCATTCCTTTGATTGAAGATCTATATTCAAGCTAGCCACTTCACACAAGTTTGCAGATTTCACAACAAGGGTTTGGTGAGTTGCAACATAGCACTTTGTTCATTCATCATTTCCCTTCATTATTTCACTTAATTCCAAGGTTTAATTACCAACAAGGGGTTTGACCAAGGCAAACCACCATTTACTAACAATCAACAAGTTTTTCCTCTCTTCCATGTTTGTGTTTGCAAATTTAGGTTGAAGACTTGAAGATCATTTAAAGTGAAAATTTGCAAAGTTGTTAAGTTGCATTACAAAGTTGTCATTTTCACATAAACTCACCTACAAGCCAGATCTGGAAGTTTCAGGACCTGAGATCTGAGAAGAAGGAAGTGCGGACATTGAGCCTTAGGATCATATTCAGAGATTTCAAAAATTCAAGATAGGACTAAGACAACAATAAGGGTGTCTTAGTCCTCCCAAGAGTATTTTGCAGAGATTCTTTCGTATTCTATTTTGACATTCGAAGATTCTACATTTCCCCCAAAAAAAGTAGCGGGACTAAGACAACAGTAAGGGCATCTTTGTCCTCCCTAGCATATTTTGACAACATTTTTGTATTTCCAGAATCGTTATTACATTTCCAAACTTCTCAGGTACATACATCCTAACTTGTTGTTACTTAATTTGGTCATTTGCACTCATTATTTAGCTTGCATTACTAGGTTTTGTAATTTGAATGTCAAGTTGTCTTTTCCAATTTTTTGCTTGGTGGTGAACCCTTCGAAACCTAAACAACCCACCCCCCCTAGGTCTTCCTTGTTGAGAATTGACTCACCTTTGTGTTGATAGTCAATGCAATTTGGGATCCTAGGGCATATTTGAATGATAATAGGAGAAGAGTGGTGTTATATGACCTAGTTCATAAAGCACCCATTCCCCTATTGTTCATTTTGGTGAACCTGATTCTTTGGACATTCTTTTTTCTGATTCAAAGTTCATTAAAGTCTTAGATCTAGGTTGCATTCATTCTTGCATTTGCATTAGTGAAAGTGCATATAGGGTTTCTCATATTTGCATTTGTGAAAGTGCACATAGGTTACATTTTTACTTTCTTGAATCATCTTATCTCATTGAAAAACTAAAAATTACATTGTTAGTCATCCTAATTGCATCTAGGAACATTGTTATTGCATTCAAAATTGAAAAAAATTGTGTTCAATTGCTTGTCATTAGTCACTTTTTATTGCATTCATTTGCACACTGTTTTGTTTCTAAACATTAGATCTCTGAGTAGGCAACCTATGAAAACTATAACCAATCCATACTTTGTTGTTTTTTTGAAAAAAAAATTTACTGGGACTAAAATTCCCTTACTGGCATCTTAGTCCTTCTGTGGGTTTTTGGATCAAAACCTTGTCTGGGTTGCTTGCTTTCTGTTTTAGTTTCTGAAACCTCAGAATTCCTTCAGTAGGACCCAAACACCCTTGTTGGTGTCTTAGTCCCTATTGACTTTGGGGTTTGAAATTTATTTTATGTACTTTTTTTTGTTGCATTCAGTTTTCTGTTACAGTTGGTAGAATTGTTGTTATTTCAATTTCTTTCATTTCAAGTGTAATTGTAAGCATAGGATATTGTGTTCATTTCACTTTCTTTGGTTTATCCCTTGCATGAGTTGTACTACTTGGTGTCCTACTATCAATAATGTGGTGAGACAAAGTGTGAGACTCATGACATTCCGCAATAAAACACTCATTGTGGATATTGGGTTATCTAGCTTTCTTACTTCTAGTGTTGGTACTAGTTCACTAGGTATGGATAGTACCTTTGATAACTCTTTTTCTATGCCTACCTTACCTACAAGTGCTATGCCAAGCATTCAAACAATAGTTGATCATATTCCTCAAGAAAACATAATGAAAATGCATGAAGACTTAGCCCATTTACAAGATAGCGTGAGTACTGAAAATATTTCCAACACTGTTTTACCTGTTGTTATGCCTTGCATAACCACCCCCTTTTGTTTTTGGTCAAAATGGGTCCCCCCTCCTTTTCTTTTGTCCTTGGTGGTCTTGTTTGGGTCTTAGGATTTGTTCTTTTTCTCCTAAGTCTTTTTTTTCTTTGTTTTTCAGGTTCGGGTTTTTGGAAGGAACATGCACTTGTCTATGTCGACCCTGCCATCTTATACCAATTTGGACAAATTTGGAAGACAATTTTATCAACCAATTTTGGGTCTATGTCGACCCTGCCATCTTATACCACCAATTTTCTACAATCAGGAAGGAACCACA
This sequence comes from Sequoia sempervirens, assembly GCA_007258455.2. Lineage (NCBI taxonomy): Eukaryota > Viridiplantae > Streptophyta > Pinopsida > Cupressales > Cupressaceae > Sequoia > Sequoia sempervirens. The sequence goes on along the minus strand of VDFB02047397.1, from coordinate 103,126,006 downwards.
CAAGTCGTTGCCTCTGTTTAATACATGATTCCAAAGGATGTACAGGTGCTTACAAGACCCGTACTTGGTGGCTAAGAATATCGCCATACAAGCATACTTAAAGGCCATAGACCCGCTAATTGGCTTATTTCTGCAAAGAGCCTACCTTGCACCAAATATTAATTCCTTGTCTAAGGTGTATCACCTAGCCATTAAATTGCAGCAACAGATAAGTTCACAAGCAGGGAGTTTAGGTGGGGTTTTCCCTTCCTTAGGATATCAAATGCCTAATCCAACCCCTTTGTTCAATACAGTCTTGAGGATGTCCCACTCTGCATATGGACCTTTGGTTGAGTTACAAACTACACCCCCATAACCATTCTTTACTAGTGGGACTCTAGATTCTCCCCAACAAACTCAAAATTCTCATAATCATGTTGGAGGGTCCAACCCCATGACACATTCATTTGTTGTAGCTACTACAGAAATTGAGTGTGCGGCTCATTTGACAACAAAGTTAGAAACTCTAAAGAAAACATTATCCCAGGTGACCAATGAGATGGCACAACTCAAGTATAACCCCCCTCAAAATCAAAATTAGAACCAGAATTACAAGAATTAGGGAGGGTATTCCAACCAAGGTAATTATTCCAACCAGAATACCAATCAAAATCAAATGAATTTTCAAAGTCAGAACTTCCCCAACCAAAACTATAAGAACCAAAATAGGGGATACAATCAGAGGCCTAATAATAATAGGCAATGGAACACTGGACCAAACAATGGGGGATTTCCCCACAATTATCAAGCCAATGAGGATAAACCACACACTACAAATGTTGCAGATATGAATTTCATGACTAACTGGTGTAGGTTGCATGACACTACAACACATTCTAAAGTTAACTACCCAAAGATGGAAAAAGTGGTTAAGATTGCACAAGCTGACACCCCACTGCAGGGTGCTCCCAACAAAAGTGGTGGATCCACAAATACAACCATGACTTATGAGGTCTATGAGGAGGGATCTCCTTTCCCTAGGCAAGAGTCAAACAAACCATAAGAGGATATTTATGACGCTCAAGCCTTCCAAACCAAAGGAGGTCATTTTCTGAGAAATCAGAATAAGGGGTCGTTCACCACATCTGCCCCTCCTAACACCATGGTTCCCCCTAACCAGAATGCTGACAACAATCCACCTCCACCAAAAGGCCCACCTGAATTTCAAAACAAAGGTAACTCAACTTTTTTTCCTAAATATTAGATGAATAATGGCATGGAATTTGATTTTATTTCAAAAATGCACAAACAAAAGACCTCTCTGTCATTTTTTGACATCCTGAAGTGCTGCCCCGCCCAGCATGACATCGTGTTGAGAGCTTTGGAAGAGGCAGATCAGTCAAAAGGAAAGAATAAGGTGACTCAGAATACTGACATGAATGCGGTCTTCTACAAGGGTAAGATAGGGACCCCCCCATTCCTTTTAGCCCTATGAATCTTCTAAAAGAATCTACATAATTTCCTTTTGGATTCCAGAGCCTTAGGTAACGTTATGCCTTCCTCTATTTGCAAAAAAATGGGTTTAAGTCCAGTTCAAACTCATAAGAAAGTAACACAATTAGACAAAACTGAGGTTAATGTGGTAGGGGAACTAAAAAATGTACATGTGTAGATTGGAACAAACTCGCAGATCTAGACCTATATAGATATTCAAGTAGCTGATATCCCTAAGACAAACGACATGTTGTTAAGCCAATACTTGATGAAAAGCATTGGAGGTTATCTATCCTTGGATTTCTCACACATGTGGCTGTCATGGAAAGGGGTAGCAACTCAGATTAGGATTGAAAGTGAGCCCCATCTGAAACATATGATCACAAAATATGATTGTCCGAATGAAGTAGCCTACTTTGAAACCGAGATAGGAGTGTATAGGATAGAAGAAATTGTGACCTTTTCAATGTTTAATCCTGATATCCTACAACTTGTAGAGCACAGTGACCTTCTGACCATTGTCAAACAACAAGTTTTAATTGGAAAATTGCAACAAGATAGGTTGGTTCTGGGAGAGGAGGTTGATTTATGGAGTTTGTTACTCCCAAACTGGTGCAGGATCCATTACTAGAGTCATTTTGTGCTGACGTGTCAACCTTTTATAGACATTTTGAACCATGTTTGTCAATCAGGAGAGACTTGTGAACACCATCTTCAAACATTTTTGAATCAGTTTCCATTTGAGGCTAGAGACACCACTATTTTGAAAAGGACCAATACTATCCAGGAAGAAGTCTCCCCCCAAAGCAGACACACCCAAATCCTATTTTTTGATCTACAAAATAAGACTGAGAAATCTCAGAAATTGTTTGACACACCCACCCCTGCTAACCTTCCAATGCCCAAGGGGTTGCTCAAAAAGATAGCTAACTGTCAAATTACTTGAGATGAGGTGCAAGAAGTAGTTTTTGCATATGTTTTAAATCTGAGTGAAATTTTTGATGATTATCATTCACAGCAGTCCCTAGATCTAGACATCTTGAACCAGTCTGAGGTGCCACCTATTTTTTGTAAGCAATCACCTATAGCTCACCCTAAGAAAGAAATCCAAGCCTAGGATGAACTGTGGATCCTCAAATTTGATGGTTCCAAGTCCAAAACAGGGAGTGGAGCTAGAGTTGAACTAACAAACCTAAAAGGGAAAACATACGTTGCTTCTTACAAGTTGCAGTTCAGTTGTTCTAATAATGTTGCAGAGTACGAAGCACTTTCCAAGGGACTGATATTTGCACATCAAAAGAAGGTTACAGCTCTGACAGTCATGGGAGATTCTGAGGTTATTTTCAAGTAGGTTCGTAGAGAATACACATGCCATAACAAGAGGTTGGCCGCATATAGGAATAGGATATGGAATTTGATAGAAGACTTTGATGCTTTTGGAATAAAATTGATTCCCAGAGAAGATAACCAGATTGCATATGCACTTGTTGTTGCTGCTAGTACCTTGGAATCCATGCAGGATTCTAAGTTGAAGAGATTCTTAGTAGAGTTAGTCTCAATCCCAGCCATCCCAAACAATGTTTGAAATTTCCAGGTCTTTGATGACGATCAGCATATACTTGCCTTCTTGACAAGTTCATATGTCTTTGAGGGGAAAATTATCAATGAATCAGATAGAGACCAATGAGATTGGGATCCCAAAAATTGTGACATGAAAGAAATAATTAACCTGAAAACAAACAACATTCCCAAGGGAATGGTGGAACTAGAAAGAATCTTTGATTTTGATCCTTGAGCCCGTGAAAGGTTACCTATAGATAGTGATGGAGGGAAGTACGAGTCAGTCAACTTGGCAAATTCAGGCCCTGAGAAAACTATATTTACTGGAAAAACTTTCCTGAAACACATTCGAGATAAGATCTTGAAAGTACTGAAAGCATATATCATAGTGATTGCTTGGGGGTATGAAGATTTGAAAACCTTCGATACTTCGGTAATAACAAATACTATCCCCTTGAAACCTGAAGTGAAGCCCTTCCATCAAAAGCAACACCCAGCGAATGCCCTGATTGAGACCCTAATTCTGAAAGAGGTACAAAAGTTGTTGTCAGCAAGAATAATTTTTCTAGTAAGGCATTCCACCTGGGTCGCTAATCTAGTCCCTATTCATAAAAAGATTGGGGAAATCAGATTATGTGTCAACTTTCAAAACCTCAACAAAGCTTCGGAGAAGGATAATTACCTACTTCCTTCTCTTGATGAGGTGTTGCAGATAGTTAATGACTCATAGATGATGCCGTTCCTAGATGGATATTCAAGGTACAATTAGGTGTTGGTTAACTACGAGGACAGGATGAAGACCGCCTTCACTACCAAGTGGGGGACATTTTCCTAGCAGAGGATGCCATTTGGTCTTATCAACACTGAAACCACCTTTTAGCGCGCAATGGATGTGGTATTTAAAGATTTGGTAGGTAATTTTATTATCATATATATGGATGATCTAATTGTCTTTTCCAAGAATAGGGAAGACCACACTGCAGATTTTTCAAAGGTCCTTGGAAAATGCATAAGTTATAGTGTATCCCTTAATATGAAGAAGTGTGTGTTCAGAGTTTTAGAAGGGAAATTACTAGGCCACATAATATCAAAAAAGGGAATTTCAATCAACCCAAATAGAGTGGAATTCATTTTGAAATTAACCATGCCTGGTAGCAAAAAGGAGATGAGGTCTTTCTTTAGAAAGATAAATTTTGTAAGGAAAATCATAACTGGGTTTGCAGAGATCGTCAAACCCCTTAATGAAATGATGACGAAGGATTCAAAGATTGAATGGAGCAACGAGGCTAATTCTACCTTCTCACATATCAAATAGTTTATTTCAGAGGCACCGGTTCTAACTAGTCCCAATTATCTAAAGCCTTTTTATATCTATTCTTTCACATCTGATCATTCGTGTGTTTTTGTCTAAACATAGCAGAAAGGTGAAGGGGATGAAAGGCCAATTTATTTTATGAGTTCTTCATTTAAGAATGTTGAAATTGGATATCCATCCTTGGAAAAATAGGACTTCACACTAGTACGAGTAGTTAAAAATTTTAGGCATTATATCCTCCGTAATTAGATCACCACTATAGTTCCTAACCCTACAGTGAAGTCTCTTTTGATGCAGAGTAAGCTAGAAGAAAGATGGGGGAAGTGGATGGAAATTCTAAAATAATTTGACCTTAAAATCTACCCGATGAAGTTGGTATGAGGACAAGGCTTATCTAAATCTATGGAAGACGTTAACACCAAGATTACTTGCCAACAATACAGTGTACAATCATTCATGGGTAATCCTTGGTATACAGATCTGATCTTCTTGTTGTTGAATAACAAATGCCCAGATGGAATGAACACCACTCATAGGAGAGCATTGATACTAAAGAGTTCCCATTATATACTCAAAGGGGGAGCTTTGTACAGAAGAAATTTTAAAGGTGTCTATCTACGCTGCCATGACCAACAGCAAGCAAAATAGGCCATGGCTAAATTTCATGGCAGAGATGGTATTGGGCACAGTTCTGCTAATTCCATGGCACACCAAATTATGAGATTGGACTATTATTGGTCCCATGTGTTATGCGATGCTCACCAACATGTTAGGACATGTCATACATGTCAAACTTCAACATCTAGAGAATGCAATCTAGCGATGCCCCTACAACCAGTATACGAGGTAAGACCATTTGCCCAATGAGCATTAGATTTTGTCAGGGTGATTAATCTGAATTCGTCTGCAAGTCACAGGTTTATTTTGACGACAACAAATTACTATACCCACTGGACTGAAGCTCAACCTTGAAGAACAACACCACTGAAGTTGTCATTAAGTTCCTAAATGAATACATCATTACCAGGTTTGGAGTATCATTTTCCCTAGTATGTGATAATGACCCTGCCTTTTCTTTTGCAAAATTTATTCAGTGGGCATATGAGTATAAATTATGTTGAAGTACTCTTCTAATTACTATCCATAGGGTAATGGCATAGCAAAATCTAATAATAAAAATCTATTGGAGGTAATTAAGAAGTTACTAGAGAGTAATCCTAGGGATTGGCACACATCGCTGAGGTTTTCCTTATGGGCAGATAGAACTAAAATCAAAGCCACCTTAGGAAACTCACTGTTTAAGTTAGTCTATGGCCAAGACCTAGTCTTCCATATTCATCTACAGATACCCGTTCTTCAGTTCATGCAATAGTTTTACTTTAATGATGATAAGATAGAGGTCCGAATGACTAGTTTACTCAGTCTAGAAGAACAGAGAGATGTTGCTCTCCAACATTTTTCCAAAGATAAGGTTGTTGTCAAATGTTGGTTTGAAAAATAGCCAAAATTAAAGCCTTCGGAATATCAGACCTTGTGTTGCAATGGGACAAAGCCAGGGAAAGGAAAGGTGATCACCAAAAGTTTGACTGACTTTAGTTGGGTCCATATCAAATTGTCGAAATCCTTGGTGAGAATGCCTTCCGGTTAAGTACTTTAACAAGAGAACCTATCCCGTTGTCTGTCAATGGGTAGTTTCTCAAACATTATTCCATCCCATGAGGGTCTGATGCTTTGTTTGATTGTATATATGTAATTAGTTGTTTTCTTTCTTCTGGTTTGTTTGTTTGTTTTTGTTGTTGTTGTTTGTGTTTTTGTTCTTTTATTTCTGGGGGACCTTCATTTTCTCCATTTCAGAGTGAAGGGGTAGTTATTCAAAGTATACTAAGGGTACTAGGAGAGAAATTGGTTTAGGTATTTTCAGGTATGTTTGTTGAAATTTTTTGTTTCAAAACTTGTGTTTTGTGTTCATTTTTAATAACAGTTTGAAAGGTTAAGAACAAACAAGTACATTGTAAGTGATCTCATAAACCACGGCTGAATTTTTCACAAAATAGATACAAACATCTATTTACATAAAGGCCTATTTGTCTTAGGGTGACCGTATTCTTGATTCAGGTGAAAAATACGAGTCCTAACACTGTCATGAGGTCCATTGTAGTTCTCAACCCAAATTTCAAGTTGTTACATTTGAGTATTGAGAAAAGATAAGAAAAATAATTTCCTCAAGTAAAGCCTATACGAAAGAAAAGAAAAGAGAAGCATTAAATGACGGAAAACTCAATATGAGAAGGGTAATTCAAGTATCTCTACCAGGGCTATGGACACATGGCTAGCAATAGAGTGATGCTTTGAGAGAACTAGAGGTATCTTCGTTGGGGCTATAGACACCTGGCTGGCAGCAAAGCAATACCCAGGATATCATTGCATGATAGTCAAAAGGGTTCAACTCACGTAGCTTGAATCTTAATACAGTTGTTCAAGGGTAGGTAGAGCCTTTAGGGAAAGAGATGCACCATACATACACACACTTAGATTCAAAGTTGTTATTGCTTATTTATGTTTGAGATTCCAGCTCAACCTTTTTTGTTGTGACTAATCATACTTGATTTTAAAAAGTTCATGAACCATAGGTTCTGGGTGACTGAATTCTTCAATATCTTGAAAATGGCTAAACCATTTTCCCTACTTGAGTCGCCAATTTTTATGCCTTGCATAACCACCCCCTTTTGTTTTTGGTCAAAATGGGTCCCCCCTCTTTTTGTTCTGTTCTTGGTAGTCTTGTTTGGGTCTTAGGAGTTGTTCTTTTTCTCTTAAGTCTTTGCTTTCTTTGTTTTTCAGGTTTGGGTTTTAGGAAGGAACATGCACTTGTTACTTTTCAAAGGTTCAAGTCCCTGTTCATTATCTGATCCCGACCCCATCTTTGGCCTTGTGTCTTTTCTTTTTTCTTTTTGGTTTGGGTCACGTACCGACACTCACACTTGTTGCTTTGCGAAGTATAAGTTTTTGTGCATGTATCAGTCCCGGTCCCACATTTTGTCTTGTATTTTTTCTTTGTGTGTTGAAGTCGGGTTTCGGATTAGAACCATTAATTTTCACCCTTCTTGGGTGTTGGTTTCCGCTTTTGACCCGATCCTGACCTTTGCTTGTTGCCTTGTGTGTTTTTCTTGTGTCGAAATCAGGTTTCAGACTGTAACCGAAATCAAGAACTTTCAAAGTTCTTGTTTCTATTTTCGGCCTGATCCCGACGTCCAACTCCTTTTGTGTATTTCAGGATCAGATTTTGGAACCATTACTTGAACTTTGCAATTTTTTTTGAAATTTCTAGTTTCTTCTTGAGTCCCAATCTTGGTTCCCGCTTTCTTTGTTTGCTCTGAGATCAGACTTTAAACTGTGACTTACACTTTGAACTTTTCGAAGTTCTAGGTTCATTTCCCAACCCGATTATGACTCCCACATTGCTTTTTCTATTCATCGGGTTTTGGGTCACGGGCCGTCAACTAAACTTTGCACCTTTTGAAATCTTGGTCTCGGTTTACACCCCGATCATGACTCCCACTTGCCTTCATTCCTGCAACCTCGTATTTATGACTCCGCTCGGATCCTGAGGCCCAACCAACCTGCAATTAATGTCATAATCATTCACATGCACGAAAGAGTTTTTATCCCGCCGCTCCTTGATTTTTGTCCATTTTGTTTTGAAGAGTTTGGCAAAGAGAACGAGGGCGACGCTGAGATAGAGTTTGAGGAATTTGTTGTGATTTATCAATGTAATGACAAAATTCTTGGTTGCATTTGAAGGTAGGTGTTCTTGCTTGTGTTTCTTGTCTTTGTTTTTGATCTTGCTTCCTTTGTGTTGCTTGTGTTTCACGTTTTTGTTCTTTCTTTTCATTTTCGTTTTCTTTTTTGTTTTGTTCCATCTGTCTGCATTCTCCTTCGCACATTTTGGTACATTTTTCTTTCACTCTCGAATCATTTTTGGGTTCGTTTCGTGTTGTTTTTTTTCTTGCACGTTGTTGTTGTGGTGCTTTTGGTTCGTGAGATTATTTGTCTTGTTGTGCCCTAGCTTTCTAGGGTTTTTCTCTATGTTCGGGTCAGAGTGATTTGAATTGCCAAATTTGAAGTTCCAACCATTTCAAATCAAATGTTCTTGATCCTAACACATAACCCGGTCCCGAAGGCATGTTCTAAGATATTGTTATAGTTTTTTTGCCTTCATTATCATTGCCCTGTAATTCCCCAATTCCCGTATGCATTTCAAGGTCAGAAATTGAAGCTCCACTTAGGTTTTTCACTACTTGGTATCAATTTTTCCACTTGTCTGATCCCCGCAAGACTATCGGGATTGGGGATCAGACTGACACCATGAGCCTGATATAAACTTTTGACTATGTTATTTTAAGTCCCACTTCTAATCCCCGCTTTACCATCGGGATCAAAAGTTAGTTCGACACCAAATCATTAGGACATCGATAAATGCATTGATTTGGTGACACCTCGATCCCGACTCCCGATACCCTATCAAGATCAGAACTCAAAGTTGACTCGTTCCCAATATGCTTATTTAAGGTCTAGTTCATGACGGAGTCCCAACCTTGATTCCCGATATCCTATCGGGATCATAACTCGAGAAGCTATCCATTATGAATGGGTCTAGTTCTGAATGACAACCTGATCCCGACTTCCTATTCAAACATCAAAATCAAAACTCTACAAGATTCCCCTTTATCGATTCTATTTACTAACTACCACTACCTAGTCAGGACCCGATCCCAACCACATTGCGGGATCAGACCGCAGATCGGTACTCAACTTGTTTACCATCATAGAAATGATACCTGGCCAAGACCCAATCCCAATTCTCAAACACTGCGGGGTTGGACTATGGAATTTCACTGAACTTATTTGTTAACATAGGTATGGCACCTAGTCATGACCCAATCCCAACTCTTGATAGAATTCAATTTATGCTTAAAATGGTTAAGTTATTGGTTTTGTTCTAAACCCAAAACCCAAAGATGACGAACTAACTTGTTGAATTGAATTTTAACTTGATGTTGATGTCATATGAATGCTTGTGTTTAAACTACTCCTCATATATCTTTCCTTTTTTCCTAATAACAAAAAATTGTAGGATAACTAACAAATGTCTGACTTCGAAGGGAAATTACCTATTGAGGAAGTTCCTACTGAGGGAACATCTGAAGGAACATCAAAGAGAACAAGAGCTAAGAGATTAAAACCAAAACAAGTGCCTCTCACTATGAAGTATAAGTTCCAGGGGAGCCTAGTTCCATCTAAGTTGACTCTGAGGTCATGAACATCACTAACACATTGGTGGGACATATGGATTTGGATCAATTTTGCACAGATACCTTTTCAGAGGATGTTGCCCCAAGAGCGAGGAGAATTGCAGAGTCAGGGCTAGCTCATGTAGCTAGTTTTCCTATTGTTGTACATTGTCCTGAGTTTATTCTAACTGCTGCACAAACATATAATCCTACTCAGAGACAACGTATTGATGCTCAAGGTAATGTAAGCATTGATTTAACCCCGACAATGATCAAACATGTTTTTGACCCTCCTCCTTATCCCAATCTTAAAATTATGACTGAGGCTAAAGCACTTGAAGTATGGGAAAAGGATGTGGAAGGAAATAAATAGCTTATGAAAAAATGGTGGATGAAGAAAGAAAACAAGTCAGTGAAGAAAGTGCCACCTAATCCCAAGAGGTCAGATTTTTTTAAGATATAGGGGATATTATCACACTACTGGCCAAAGTGTTTGGAAAACCAAATTCTCGTGTCTTTTACCACTGGATGTTTCCTTTCATCCAATTGATTCTAGATGGAAAGCAATACTTAGATTGGGGGAAGATCATCTTAGATAACATTCATGACTAGCTCCTCAAAGTAACACAAACTAAGACATTTTATATGTCCTTATGTCATGTACTATGCAACAAGGATTGGAAGGTTTCCTAGGTTGAACACTAAAGGGTCAATGGATGATGGCCCAAATCAAAAGAAGGTTTGGGAACATTATGACCAATTAGAGCTTAAGGAATCAAAGAAAAATTTCAAAAGGGTCAATGATGCTTTTCTATATGTTGTCATAAATCATCTCATAGGTGACATTGGTTTCAAATTATAGGGAAATATCATTGGGTAGCTTTTGCAGTCATGATGTCTCAAATTTTGAGAAATTCTGATGAAGAGCGTGGGACCGACCTTATTCACCTTTCGTTGGGTCACTTTTACTACAGTGTGAGCGAGACCCCTACTATTCTAAGGGCTCAATTCCGAGATGGGTTAGCTGCCAGAACTCCCACCGAGGGTGTATTATCGCCAGAACTTTCACCTTCCGGTTGAGCATTCTTTCTTGACTCTTTCTCGAAGGATGTTGGACCAGAAGGATGTTGGATTGTTCTATCCGGTTACCTGGGAAACCAGAAGGAATTCAATCAGCAACCCCACCGACCTCCCTATTGCCACCCACCTGACGCTTCGGGACCTAAGGCCTGCCTTCGGCAGCCGACCATATTGGCCATTAGAATAGTAGGGGAATGGGGGGGCCCCAAGACTACTTATTTTAGATTATTTGGTTTTGATGGTCACCCTTTTAAGCTACCAAGATGTTGTGGCGATAAGTGGATTCTAATGGAGTTTTCTCGACAAGATGCATAAGTAAATGTTGTATTCACATAAGACTATTGCTCATTATTTTCCCTTGAAATTAGAATTCTATTCTTGTTCTTCTTCGGTAATGGCTAAGTCAGCAATAGAGGAATTTCAGGCTCTAAATTTGCAGCAGCACACTTATAGAAAAAAAATTGATCCTAAGAGAAAAATGTATGCGTTGTACCCTTCTTAGTTTCCTCAGCATCATTCACTTCTTGAAGATTTTTGGGCCAACCTTCAAGATTAGTTTGAAGTAAGAAAAAGGGGCTATGAGAGATTAACAACTCCCCATATGAGGGATTTTGATGTTAAAACAAATATTCCTAAAGGCACTATAGATGATGGGATCACACTTGATCCTAGGTATGATATGGAAAAAGTGGCCACGAAGAGTTTGGAACCCATCAATTGGGAAGAAAAAGAAGAAACTAAGATCAGGAAAGTGTCACGAGGAGTGGTGAACATGAGCTTGAAATGGATTCAACTCTGTTTAAAATAGCCAAAAGTTGGGGTTTCAAAGAAAAGAGGTTCTAGCAGTGAACCTAATTCCTCCATAGAGACTAAACAATATAAAAGGTTAAAGAAAGGTGTTTCAATAGTGGGATCAGCCACAAAAGAGCCTCCTCAAATAGAAGAAGAAGACATCACATTATAGCAAATTGGTGATGCTTTGCAAAAAGCAAAGGTTACTTATGAGGCGGCTGCTACTGGGGTTACTTCAGGTTTTGGTGCCACACCCTTAGTTATTGTGCATCCTAGTGAAGAAATTTCTGAAGAGGGAAATGTTTTTATTCCTCCATGAACTAAGGAAACCACTTCTACAATGCCATCAACTTCAGGAACTGCAACTGTTGAAAAGGAGAGACCTCCTGTGATTGATGTAGTAGATATTTTTTCAGATTTTGAAAGAACTCCATCTCAGGAAGGAGAAGGACCCGAATGGGAAGAATATCTGAAGAAGGTTGAAGAGGAACCAAGAGAAGAGGAAACTGGGTTTGAATTTGGTAGCTTGTATAGTGAAGAATTGGAGCTGAATGGTGTGTTGACTGAAAAGGAGTAGGAAGAATTGAAGGAAAGTGCCCAAAAATTAGTTGTTGAACAGGCTACTCAAGAAGAAGAAGAGCATAAAAGAAAAAATGAGGAGTTATCCCGAGAGAAGGAAGCAGTTGAGGCACTAAGGAAAATAGAAGAAGAAGCCCTCGAACAGGAATTGAAAGTTGCGCAAGAAAAGGCTGCAAAGCAAGAGCTCTGAGTTAAAGAGTTAGAGCAGCAGAGGCTGAAGGATGAAGAGGAGGCTGCAAGAAAAGAAGAAGAAATGAAAAAGATAGAATAAATAAGAGCTTAGAATGAGAGAATGGAGCAGGAATAGTTACAAAAGGAATAGGAAGATCAACAAAAGGCCGCTTCTTAGCAAACCGTTGAGATAATTTCTTCTACACCTCCATCCTTGACACCTCCTAATGTTCAACAAGTAGCTACTCAGCCAGCTGCATCCACTTGGATAAAATTTAATTTAGAAAAGAGGTAGCAAGTACAAGCTCAACAAGTAATGTGGGATGAGATGAGAGCAGAAACGGATAAAGTAAATTCAAGGAAAAAATCTCATGTTGTTCATTCAACTAAGTTGACTAATGAAGGAGAATTGGTAGCGGAAATTGCTACCACTATTGTTGATAAGGATGATAGAGAATTGCACCCTGAAGATTATCATATAAGTATTGTTAATCTAGGGAAGCATACCAAGAATCAACAAATAAATCTAATAGATATTGTTGCCACCACCACCAATTGAAGATTAATTAAGGATAAGCAGGCCAAGGACGAGCTTGAGGCAAAAGTAGGGAAAATGAAGAATTTTCTGAAGGAGTTAATTTCATCTACTCCTGAACAACCTAGACCATCAAAGGTCCCTATTTTGATGAGCAGAAAAGAGGTGGATGGTCTAAATTAAATGAAAAAGAAGGCCAAATTGTTTGATAACTGGTTTAATGCTTTTAAAGCTGACATGGATGAGAATTTGGATCAAGGTTTTAAACATTATGTTAGGGGCCTTAAACTGGTTAAAACAATAGAGGGGTCTATAAGAGAATGGTGGGGAGAAGAAGAGAAGCTCAGGCAATACTTGGGTAAATTGAGGGTGATTGACAAAATTTCTGATGAAGAATTGGTCCAGTCATAGATTTTGGGCAATGAAGGCTCTAATTTTATTTCAAAGTCTATTAACGTATCTGTTTTCAAAACACAAAACCTTCTTGAACAAAGAATACCCATGCTTAAGGGCATTCATGACATATGGGAACAAGCAGGCATTTTTGAGGATATTATTTCAAAGCTTATTGATAAAGCTTTACCTCCAAATCATAGACTTGAATCATTAGGGGAGATAAAATATGCTTGGGAGGAAAGACTTGATAGAATAATGAAGGAAGGATATATTACTGAGCTGACACTCATGGATAGACTGTTAGATATTAGATCTGACATGCGGTGGGAAGTCACGGACATTTCTCAGTTGAGAGAAATTGTTGCTACCGTGGGGAAGAAATTTGAAGATTCAAAATTTAAAGTTGACTGGGTTGATGGCCTTGATGATGATACACTGAAGCAAGTTTTCTCCAATAATGATGAGTATCGGGGGCTTCTCATGAGGGTGATAAGTGAAGAAATTGTTTCAATTATCCTTTTTACAGTAGTACTTTCAAGGCAGTTTTAGAGCAAATGGATGACTATGGATCAGGATTGGCAGGTCAAGAGATAACACGTGGTGATCAGCAGAGAAATGAGTTGAGACTTGCATTTCAGATTTTGTTTAAAGAAGTAGATGGCGCACCTTTTAAGCTCCAACAATTTCAACAGAGACAAACACTTGGAGTTAACTGGGCATCCCTATAATTATGGATCTAGGCCCCAGATTATGGATCTTAATTTTTGATAGGAGGAATTGATGCTAAATTTGTCTATATTAAAAAATTATCTCCTCATTGTAAAGGTCGACTAATTGAAGTTAGATTATCTACCTAAACGAGAGATTAGATACAGTTTACTATTTTTACAGCTTTTATGCAGAGATACTCAAAAACACTTTTTACAGCATTAATGCAACTAGTTTTATTTCAAAAGTTTATTAATTTAATGATAATGTTAATGAACAATGGTCATTCGTATGCCAGTGAGCTTTGATGTACATAAATGTTTCTTATTTGATAGAAATCAATAGAAGACTCTAAATCTAAAACCATTTCATTGGATTATTTGTGGATGATTTTTCTTTATATTTGTTGATCTGTTAATTTTGGTAATGAGCTTGTGATATTTTGTTATTTGAAAAGAAGGTTTAAAAAAAAGTGATGATGAATGGTTGTATGCTTCAAATTTGAATTGTGAATGAATGCAATGGTATGAATTACTCTATAGATTGTGTTATTCTATGGTTTTAGTTGGTTAAGAAAATTCTCATTACGAAGTTTACATGTCTGCATTAAAAGAAATTTGTGTTCATGTGTTGTTGTCCTAATCCTTGTTCTATCTTTTTCCATTTATTTACACCCCACAAACATTAGATTATTTTGTACTATTCGGTTTGTACTCTTTTACTAGCAGGCCCCTTGAACATTATAGTTGCATAGGCCACTAAATGATGACAACATAGTTGAGAACCAACTACAGAGACCTTGGAAGATAGGTGGTTTTAGATCATTTATCTTTTTAAGGATAAATAGAGTAGAAATAATATGTTTTAATGTTGATGTGTTACTTGGACCATCAACACCTTCCATAGATAGTATTCACCTCATGATGGAAAGTGATGAAGGACTGGAAGTTGTGTGTAATATAGCTCAAATCTTTGGAAAACATCTTCCTTCCACCACCAATGGTGCTCAAACTTCAAACAATGTGCAAAGCCAAGGAGGAATTCAAATTCCTCCCCCTTCAACCATAACCTCTAGTCCCACCTATACAAATCCTCAAGTGACTACAATGATGCAACCAACTAGTAATTTCCTTCCTACCTCGAACATTTCCACTAGTGCTCCTTATACCTATGTGGCATCTAACCTTATATCTCCTCCCATAAGCTATCCATTCACTTGTCCTTCCAACACATACATACCACCACCATATTCACCTCCATCTCAAAACACAAACAATGACCCTATCAATAACCACCTTCTACAGAGCCTCTCATCCATTCAACGTTAATTTTCCACCATAAATCAAAATCAAAATGGTCCACCTTCATACTATGTCAAAAGTAACCCATTATCCTTGGATATATTGAGAACTTTGGTGCCACAAGGTATAGAGATCCCTAGATTTGAGAAATATGGAGGAAAGGGAGATCCTACTAATCATGTTAATGCCTTTACTGCTTTGTGTAGTGACTTTATCCTTGAAAAACTTTTGGCTAAACTTTTTCCACAATCCTTGAAAGATGTCGCCTTGGACTAGTTTTCTACATTACCGAATAACTCAATTTGTTCATTTAATGAACTTGTTGAAGCCTTTATTAACCATTTCCAAGTGCATATGGTTCCTAAAATGAAATTAACTGATTTGATGAGATGTAAACAAAATGAGGGTGGAAAAGTCGCTGAATTTATTTCACGTTACCAATCACTTTATTCCCAAATTAGTGTGAAGATTCCTGATTCTCACCTTCAAATGATGTTCATGGAAAATTTACAAAGTAAGATACGAGACAAGCTTACCATGATGCCTTCATGCACTTATGCACTGCCCTTCGATATTATTTGAATTTTGTAGGTAGTTGTGAACCAAAAACCACCTCTACCCATCCTAAAAAGTCTAAACCTTCAAACCAAAACACCTACCAGTCTTTCAAAAGAAAAAATAAAATTTTCCTTCAACTAAATTTTACCTCCCAACCTACCCAACAATTTGATACCCAAGTAGCTGCTATAAAGAAGAGTAATCCTTATATCTTTGAGGATCCACAAATACAATTTACTCCCTTACCCAACACGCTTCAAAATATCATGACTCAGCTAATAAAAAAAACATTCTTACCTTACCTCTCGTTCGACCTCTTGACCCTAGCAAGCCCTTACCTCTAAGATTTAGACACAATGCCTATTGTGCTTATCATCAACAAAAAGGACATGATACAAAACATTGCAAGTGTCTTAAGAATCTTGTGCAAGACCTCATTGATTCTAATCATATTCAAATTGGAGGTGTGAATGACAAAGGTAATAAGTCTATAGCTCCTCCTAACAAAACTTGCAAATCTTTACCAATGACATGCCTAACTGCAATATTTTATTTGTTAAGGCTGGTGAAACTAAGCCCAATGTAATGAGCGTTGACATGGATGATGATACCATGAGCAATAATGAACAAAATCCTATGGATGATGATGAACAAAATCCTATGGATACTAATGACCAAAGTCCTATTAGTACAATGATAAGAGTGATTGAAATTGAGTCTCGTAAACAACAAACCATACTGCACATTGGCATTAATTTCTCTTCAAAAGAAACAATCAAACATGCACCTGATGGTCCTCTTTACATAGCCGACAAAATCAATGAAAATCCCACTCCTGGGATCTTAATTGATCTCATCTATGGAGAGAATGTGATCACAAAGGAACTCTTATATGTGCATGAACTCACTCAAGATATATATGATAAACCGAAAGCATGGATTAAAACACATGGTGGTTTTTCTCATGCTACGATGGGCTCAATCACACTCCCTTTACAAGTAGGACCAAAGAAATTAAATGTATCATTCTTTATCATCTCTAATTTAGATAAATTTCATGTGAAGTTAGGCTACAAATGGCTTCACTCCATGAATGTGGTCCCAGCCATTGTCCATAAGTGCTTAAATTTTCCAGTCAGCAATGAAATATTCATTGTCAACCATAGTGGCTTTAGACCTCCATCTTCCAGTGGAAATTTTTCCTTAGAATATTTTTAGCCTGAGCCCATGGAACCTATAAGACCCCGTGAAGACTTCCTTTTCCTATCCTACAAAAAATTCAAAGCAAAATGCATATCCAATTTATCCCTTGAAAATTTTCCTCCACCTATGATCGAACCTCCACCCCTTCAAGAAAAAAATATTGAGCTTAAATCCCTTCCAACTAACCAAGCCACATGTTCCATAAAAAATCCTTTTCCTATTTCCTACAAAAGGCCAAGAGAGAACCAAACAAGTCCTAATCCGCCTCCTAAACAAATTTATAAATCCAAAGAGAAAGTGGTTGCACAACCTTCCATGGTTCTTTTCATTCTTCCCTCACAAGAAGAAAAATAATCTATGTTGACAAACCCACTCCTACACAAACACAACTTGAAAATTGTAATAAAAGAAATAGAAACGCTAGAGAGTATAGGCATAAACGTCGTGCTATTGCTCAGAAAATGAACGAAGAGAACAACATAGAAAATCAAAATCCAAACTTGACAAAATCAATAAATGATGAGCCTCCTCCATTTCCAGAACCAACAACTTCTATGTCTCCAACACAAAAAGTACCAACACCTTCTATGTATATTATCATTCGTCCTCCTGTTGTGGTTAACTTGGATGATGATGAATAAACTACTAAAATTGATGAGGAAGTGCATAACAAATTGAATTTATTATTTTCCTCTTCTATGAGCTTAAACGATAACAACCATGATGATCCTCCTAAATCGAGTGATTCACCACGTGTTGAACTTGGTGATTCTCCTAGTACAACACTTGACATGATCCCTCTCGCTAGTGATTTGCATTCTACATATTCTGAACAAGACTGAGATATGGATGACCTGCTGGATGGTTGACTCACCTATGCTTTACTAGTCTTTTTGCTTTCATTTTTGTTTTCTTTTTGGTTGATTGCATGTGTGTAATGTGATCCCCCGTATTGTTTAATGTTTCTTCTCTATGTGCATTCCTCTATTTGTACCTACATTCTTCTTTATGTCGTAATTTTTTTTCCTTTTCATTGTTCTTTACCTTTTATTTTCTTTTCCTTCCATTTTTGTCTTGTGTTTTCCTTTTGGGGATGACGCAAGGCATTGAGACACCCTATGTCTCTTCCATGTTGAACCAAAATATTTTTCATTATCTTTTCTTTTCCTTGCATTTTTGTCTTGTATTTTCCTTTTTGGGGATGATGCAAGGTATCGACACATCCAATGTCTCTTCCATGTTGACCCAAAAAAAATTCATTATCTTTTCTTTTCCTTGCATTGTTGTCTTGAGTTTTCCTTTTGGGGATGACGCAAGGCGTCGAGACAGTTATGTTTCTTCTATGTTGACCCAAAAGGTTTTTCTTTGTTTTCACTCTCTTTGTGTCATTCTTCTAGTTCTATGTGTATTTGAGGAATGATGATAGTTCTCAACTCTTTAATATCATTGTAGCAAAGACAGATACTGAGCCTGAATCCATATATCCCTTGTGTGTTTTTGAGGGACAACCCTTTTATCCTTTTTCATGTTTTAGCTACTTTAAAGTAATTGCTCACAACAAGGTGTTTAGCAATTTCTTTAAATTGGGGTCATACATTGGCATTTCATTGACATTATTTTGGCATTATTTTGGTATTACTTTGGCATTATTTTGGCATTTGTTTCCATGTTCCTTGATGTGGTTTTTTTTACTTCATGCGATGTGTTTTTCTCTTTGTGGTGATGTTGGGAGTAATGTCCTTCAAGAGCTTGATCTCTCTTAGCATATTACACTCCTCTTAGTGGTGATGCGACACACTGCATTCCCTAAGTTGTGAATCTTTTATCCTTTGATTGGTCCTCTCTTGGAGACATTAGGAACAATGTCCCCTAAGATTAAGACCTCACACGAACTAAGAAAAATCCCTTCGAACATCCTTCTTTCCTGTTGCATTTTCTTTTTATACCTTATTAAATTCATGGAGGTATGGCTTTGATATGGTTCCTTGGGGCTCACCTAGTGAACAACTAGCTTCACTAGCCCTTGTGAGTGTGCATTTTATTTTTGTACCTTATTAAATTCATGGAGGTATGGATTTGATATGGTTCCTTCGAGCTCACCTAGTGGACAACTAGCTTCACTAGCCCGTGTGAGCGTGCATTTTTCTCTTTGTCCTTATCATAGTCATGGGGGTGACTTCGATATGGATCTCTTGGGGCTCACCTAGTGGACAACTAGCTTCACTAGCCCTTGTGAGCGTGCGCTTTATTTGCATAGTGGACAACGTGTTCCACTTGTAAACCTCTTTTTTGGAAAAATAGCCTAGACCTAGTCCACAGCGCATTGGATGACCAGTCAAAGCTTGATCTATTGCATTTAATTTTTCTTTTTTCCTTTGTTATCTTTGAAGGTGTATGTTTGTGATCTGGTTATGGCTTCATATATCATCCACAAGTGTGTTCCTTTGTGCCTATGTTGGTCTGTCATAGGATCTTGATCTTGGGGGCTTGGCCACCCTCTTGATTATTGTCATCCTATCTTACTAGCATTCGTACATTTGAACCCCTCTTGATTGTGTGGTTGGCTACTTTAGTGTGAGTTTGAAGCAAGTTCATCCTCTCACTAAAATGGGGGCTAAATGTAGTGTAGGAAAATGCATACCCTTGCATTTTCACACTTGTTTGGGCCTACCTTGCTTTTTTATCCTTATTTATGTCTTAATTGGTCCTATTTTGCATCCACAAGCCTAATAAATTGTATCTTTTTATAGTTAATCCCGACAAACATCAAAGGGTAAATGATAATTTAATGATTTTGGTTGTGTGTCTAATTTTTGGACTGGGACTAAGACACCACCTAGGGCGTCTTTGTCGTCCAAAGGTCTTGGGACCCCCTTTTCAAATGCACCTTAAATAGGCCCCTCTTTGGAGTCTATGCCCCGAGTTTCATGCCTCGGGACTAAGATGCCACCTAGGGCGTCTTAGTCCCCCTTAAGTTATTTTTGGGTTTTAATTTCAAATCTTGGCGGGATTTAGCCTCCTTTAATTATTGAATTCATATGTCAGCTTGGTGTGGTGTAATTTTGGGATATTAAGCATAGATAAGTATAAATACAAAGTTCTTTCACTCATTTATCATCTAAGCATCCAAGCATTCAAGTATTCATCCTTATAGAAATTTTATGAGATCAAGAGCTTTCAAGAGCAATTCATCAAGCATTTGGAGCCATCATCAAGATTCAAGCATCATGTCAAAGATATTCTTGCATCATGTGTGTTTTTGAGCTAACATTTGTTATGTAGGGTTTTGATTCAAGCAAGCAATTCAAGTCAAGATCTATCAAGCATTCCTTTGATTCAAGATCTACATTCAAGCTAGCCACTTCACACAAGTTTGCAAATTTCACAAGGGTTTAGTTAGTTCAACATAGCACTTTGTTCATTCATCATTTCCCTTCATTATTTCATTTTATTCCAAGGTTTAATTACCAACAAGGGGTTTGAACAAGGCAAACCCCCATTTACTAACAATAAACAAGTTTTTCCTCTCTTGCATGTTTGTGTCTGTAGATTTAGGTTAAAGATTTGAAGATCATTTGAAGTGCAAAGTTACAAAGTTTCAAAGTTGCATTACAAAGTTGTCATCTTCACAGAAACTCACCTACAGGCTAGATCTGGAAGTTTCAAGACCCGAAATTTGAGAAGGAAGTGCAGACATTGATCCTCAAGATCATATTCAGAGATTTCATAAATTCAAGATGGGATTAAGACATCAGTAAGGGCATCTTAGTCCTCCCAAGGGTATTTTGCAAAGATTCTTTCGGATTCTATTCTGACATCTGAAGATTTCACATTTCCCCCAAAAAACAGCAGCGGGAATAAGACAACAGTAAGGGCATCTTTTTCCTCCCTAGCATATCTTGACAACATTTTTGCATTTTCAGAATCCTTATTACAATTCTAGACTTCCTAGGTACATACATCCTAACTTCTTGTTACTTAATTTCATCATTTGCACTCATTATTTGGCTTGCATTACTAGGTTTTGTAAGTTGAATGTCAAACTGTCTTTTCCAAGCTTTTGCTTAGTGGTGAACCTTTTGAAACCTAAACAACCCCCCCTAGGTCTTCCTTGTTGAGAATTGACTCACCTTTGTGTTGATAGTCAATCCAATTTGGGATCCTAGGGCATATTTGAATGATATTAGGAGAATAGTGGTGTTATATGACCTAGGCCATAAAGCACCCATTCCCCTATAGTTCATTATCCCATGTTCTTTTGTAAGTTACAACATGCACTTTCTATTTTTTAGGAGTAAAGTGGAAAGTTTCTATTACTGGTGGAGTTGTGCATGAAGGAAATTTCTATTTCATGTTGAGTTCTCATGGAATGTGAGATTTCTAGAGGTGCAATTATATTTTGGCAAGTGCAGCTTTTACATGTGCAAGATTAGTGATAATTGGCAATTGCATTATTGCATGTGTTGAGAAGTGGAAACTTACCATTATGCATGTATAGTGGTTTTGGTATTTTCCATGTTGCATCTTCAGTCTTGAGTGTTGGATCTTAGAAGTGTCTAATTAATGCATTGTAAGCTCCTATATATTAAGCACTTGTATTTTGGATTTGTATGTTACTATTTTGTTGAAGTACAGTGATGCTGTCGGAATTACTCCAAAATTGAGAAGTGTGAAGACTCTTGCAAGAGCATAGTTCTACAATTATATTGTAACTTGTTTATTGTTGATGGATAATATAATTGAGTCGTGCTTTGGAGTGGGATTTTTCTCTCGAAAGGGTTTTCCCCACGTAAAATTTTATGTTATGATTTTCATTGTTTTATTTATTTATGATATGTATGTGCATCTAAATATGTAAAAGTTTTATAGTGTTTAATAAATTTTTGCAACTCTCTCCTGCTTAAATTAGTGTAGGAAGCATCTTCCGTGCATTTAACTTCCTTTCATCATCTACCGATTTTTCCTTGCTATCTTCTTCACCATGATAGAGTAGTTGTACCACTTCCACTCCCCTCCCACCTACCATTTCACCGTTTTCATCTACCACCACTATGCTTATCCCCTTTCTATTCTCTAAACAGTTCCAATCTGCACTAACAAGACCCAATACCATTCTTCTCACATTCACTATCCTTCCATCTCCTCTCAATCCATTTAAGTCATTTTACAAATACTCAACATATCACCAAAATTTGTATATATCAAAGAACAAGAAGGTTGGTACACTATAGATCTCCTTCTTTTCCATCTTAGATTCATTTTCTCTTTGCTTTTTCCAAGCCATATCATAATAATTTGGACAAATGAGGTTGTGAGAAACATAAAGCACCTAATAGTCAAAGCACAATTCAAGTCAGGGACGAGCTCCATCATCTTCCTAGGTGAACCCACACAGAACAACACCATTACTTCATGATCCATCATCTCCTTTGTCTATCACCACAACTCAAATTTCTTACATTTTTCCATGAAGTTTAGATAAACTCTTAGATTTATAGCGGATAGCTAAGTGAAAGGTTACACTTGATTTAAACTCACCTTGTTTGAGAGAAACTTGAGATTTTGAAAGACAAATTACATAGTGGATAAAGAATTGAATTTGAATTCCTCCCATTTTTTCTTCCTCGTTTGTTCCTCACGATCTTGAGAAAATGGATACGCCCCTACCCCCCACCTTCCTACAATCGACATTGCATCTTTCTTAGAAATCCTTCCCTTCTCATCCACCACACGAATGCATGGTATTTGCTACGACCAACCGATAAAATAATGTATTCACTTTTTTATCAACCATGGATTTGGTGACAATGGCCAAAATTTGATATAAGATTTTGCACAAACAAAATGTGATTTTGCAACTAAAATATATCCAATTTTAAGCCATGTACATATCCTATAACTGCACATAGGTAGCCAAGACAATAATGGAATAAAATCTTAAAATTTTAGCACTAAATAAAAATTACAACTTATGCCCGAGGAAATCATGTTACCACCACGAGGTTCCTTTCTTTTTGGCTTTTCATTTCCATCCATTGTTGTATGATTCTCTTATTGTGTACAATGTCAAGGCACCATATGCTCTTGATCTTCCCACACTATCCATCCATTCACCACCCAAACTCTCATTTGGAAAGATCAGAGAAGATGGAAATCATCAGAAAAATTTACTAAATTACAGCATCCTGATAGATGCAACATTTCCAAGCAACCAAGCTCACCAAAACGGTCTGGAAGTTTGCATAAATTATGACACTGAGACAACTTTAGTTGTCATAGTGCTACAAGGCAAAGGAAGTCACTGCACAATTCCTCCAATCTATCACATCCTGATAATTCTAAGGTTCTTAGAGAACTAAGTTTCCCAAAACCTAGAGGCAGGTTTGACAAGCTCTTGCAATTATTCAAATATAATGTTGTCAATGCTACCAAGCAATGAAATTCATTACATAGTTCTTGTAATCTTTCATATTTCTTTAAGTGTTGGAGGCAGGTGAGCTAACCAAACCCGCTAGGAAGCATCTTTAAACTTGAACAATAACTTAATGAAATTCCTGTGAGCATTGTATGCTTGTAAATTTCTTCTAGTAGTTCACTTAAAAACTTGAACATTTATGAAAATCTATATTAGAATCCCACACAAACATGAATCCCACAAGACTATGGGGAAGACATGTCAGACTTCTATATCCACTTATTTTTAAAGAAGTTAAAGATGTTGAGTTTCCTAAACCAACAAGGAGGCAAAGCAGATTCGAGCAATTTGTCAGGTCAAGCTTAGTAAGAGTGACTGACTTCCCAAATCCGGCTGATAACTACTTCAGATTAATACAACCTCTCAAGTCCAACTCCTATAAATATCAGAGCTTGACAAGAGACTCAGGCAATTATTTTTAAGTTTTCATAGCTAAACAGTATTGACCAAAGCAGATTATGTGAATTTAAAACACATTGTGAAATTCCTCAGTATTGCATCCACACAAATCCAGCTGCTTTAGTGAACAAAAATGCCCTATTGCAGTGATTCCATGTATTCAGCTATCAGTCCAAGTGGCAAATTTGAGAATGTTCAAATTAGAAGATTCCCCAACGACAATTAGTAAGGTCAATTCACAACTCATACCAGACTTTTGTCAAATCTTGAAATACAAAACATAAGGGAAAATTTAAGGTTTCCCAATTGAGAAGGAAGAAATAAACCATTCTTATGCTGAAATCATTGAGCACTTGGCATGGGCAGACTCAAAATGATATCCTCCTCAAATTTATTTATTGATAGGTATTTCAAATGCTTGAGGTTGAATATATTGATTGGTAAGTTGGACACCCCACTTTCTACATGAAGAAACCTTAGCTCATCAAATTGTTTGTTGCATTTCCCTTTCACAGTTGTCATGTTTCCCACATAGAATATTCACAAAGATCGGTTTATGGCATCCAACTCCTCTGTTGATATAAAGGAAGGACCCTTGATGTTTTTCATCCGTACACCTTTTACATGAGAAACAAGTTGTTGAAATTTAGATACACTGTCAAAGCAATTTAATAAAACATGTTTAAAGAGACTAGAACAGAGTAGTTGTATTTCATAAACTTTGTGCTTAAACTAATTAAACAAAGTGGGACAAAATCATACACCTTTCTAATATTGTTCTTTCATGGCACATTCATATAGAATCATACTCCTGTCTGATATTGTTCTTTCATATATATTTAGTGGCTTTCACATATACACCTCCTTGTTCTTATTGTTTTTTAATTTTAATGAAAATCTATACATACCTACTCATTTTTAAAGGTATAGAAAGATATTCTACATTTTTTAATTGGTTGTGTTTTGATTTATTACAACCAGCTGTTAGAATAAGATGTTTGAAAGACAAAGACGAGAAATATATGTTTGAAATCCTATATAACTCAGAAAGAGATAGAAGGTAAAGAGAGTAAAGACATATATAAGAGGTTAATATGTTTGGTGCTAAAACATGTGTTTGAAACTTTATATAACACAAAAAGAGATGGAGGGTAAAGAGAGTAAAGACATATATATAAGAGGTTAATATGTTTGGTGCTAATAAAAAAAAAGATAAGTAGAAATTGGAAATGGAAAGAAATATATGATGGTTGAAACCTTATATAATAAAGAAACAGGTAGAAGGTAAAGAGAGTAAAGGCATGTATATAAGAGGTTAAAGTTTTTGGTGCTGATAAAACAAAAGAAAAAATAGAAATTGGAGATAAAAATTTAAGTCAACATTGTAAATCCTCAAAAAAAATTGGTGAAGGATCAAAGTTGAAAACTTTTTTTTTTAAATTCCTTCTCTTTGATAAATCAAAGAAACTATTTTCACAACATTCATAGAGAAATTCTATTTCAAAACTAATAATCTATTCAATCAATCTAAGACTCTAGAAAGGCAAATTAATGTAATTATGCTTTGATGTCTAAAATTATGCATACAAATGATCCTCAAACTTATGAACAAGCTAAAGATCAACATCATTGACAAAAGGCTATGCAAGAAAAATATGATACATTAATTTCTAATAAAACTTGGGATTTAGTTTGTTTACCTCATAGAAAGAATCGTGTTTCATGCAAATGGTTGTATAAAACTAAGGTTAATGCAAATAATGAAGTTAGCAAGTTTAAGGCTAAATTAGTTGCTAGAGGTTTCTCTCAAGTGGAAGGCTTAGATTATAATGAAACATTTGCTTCAGTAGCTAAAATGCCAACTATTAAATTAGTTCTTGCTTTAGCTTCTCATATGCATTGGCCTATCATCAAATGGATGTCAAAAGTGTTTTTTTAATGGTGATTTACATGAAAAAAATTATGTCTCATCCATTGATTTTTATTGAGAAAGGCAATGAACATCTTGTTTGCAAAGTGAAAAAATTAGTTTATGATTTAAAAAAATCTCCTAGAGAATGGTATTCTAAAATTAATGCCTTCTTTATATCTCAAGGTTTCATTAGAAGTAAAAATGATCCAAATTTATATATTAAACATAGTGAAAATAATATTGTGATTATTATTTTATATGTTGATGATTTGATTATCACTTCTAGTTCTAACAATTTAGTTAGTGATATTAAGTCCCAACTCAATCAACAATTTCAAATGGCTAATTTAGGCTTATTACATTATTTTTTGGGTATGTAAATTTGACAAACACCTAAAGGTATTTTTCTTTCTCAACATAAATATGCTCAAAATCTCTTAGATAATTTAAAAATGAATGATGCAAAGTGTGTTTCTACTCCTTATGAGTTAGGAACAAAAATAATGGTTGATATGGAAACTCCTTTTATTTTTTATTAAGTTAGCAGCATTTACAGGGTGTTGTACCGTTTACACGGAGAGTCCTCACGGCCCAAAGGAAGCTAGTTCAAAATAGGACATGAACTAGAAAAAGAAACTAGTTTAAAAGGGGGTTGATCCCTTTACAAACAGGAGCCACTAGGGCTCGGCAGAACAAGCCAATATAGGCTACACATAGAACATGAACAACTGACAAATAGTTTGTCGAACAACAGACGAGGACTAGACAACCCCAAAACCTAAGGGGACTAATCTGACTCCCAAAACCCTAGGTCGTGATTTGGGGAGTCCCTTCTTTCTTTGCACAACAGACCAGGAAGGCTCGGAATCGAAGTCCACTGAGCGAGCCGAGAGGAGCGGATCCTCAACAACCACAATGAGAAAAAAGCCACCATGCAGCGAGGGAGCTAGCAGCGTAGAAGAGGAGTTAGGAGCATTCGAAGGACTGGCAGAGGCGTTCATCAAGGGACAAGCATGCTCTGCCTTAACAACGACAACAGTTCGAGGCATCGATGGTTCCACGAAAGGGATAGCCGGAGGAGCATCCTAGGGAGACACAGTCTCCTTGGATGAATCAATCAAGGAACTCCTTTTGTTGATCCTACTTTATATAAGCAATTAGTTGTGGTTTGAATTATTTAACACTTACTAGACCTGATATTTCTTATAGTGTTGAATTAGTTTCTAGATATATGTCTAAATCACAACAAACTCATTTTAAAGTTGCAAAAAGAATTTTAAGATATGTTAAAATTACTCTTAATCTTGTTTTTCTTATGATAAAAATTGTGATTTTTCTGTAAAAGGCTATACTAATTCAGATTTAGGAGGTGATCCCAATGAAGGGAGATCTACTTATGGTTATTGTTTCTTTGTTGGATTAGGTGCAATCTCTTGGAATAGTAAGAAACAACAATCTACTACATTTTGTTCTACAAAAGTTGAATATAAAGGTTGTACCAATGCATCCAAAGAAGCACTATGGTTAAGAAGATTACTTGAAGACTTGGGTCTACCTCAAAAGAATCCTACTTTTTTATATTGTGATAATCAAAGTGATATTGCTTTGGCAAAGAATCTCATTTTTCATGCAAGGACCTAGCACATTGCTCTTCAACGTCACTTCATTAGAGAGCACATTGAAGACAAGCAAATTTCTCTTTTGTATTGTAAAGGTGAAGATCAAGTTGTAGATATTCTCACCAAAGCTTTTTGTAAAGATAAATCTCTTTCATTGTAAAAATCTAGGATTACAACCCATTGAAATGTTTGATGTAAAACTCCCCAAGTAAAGCTTAAGGGGGGATGTTAGAAGTTTAATCTTTACTTGGTAAAAGTTATTTATTAATTGTGATTATTTAATTATTTGTAGGATATTCCAAAGGAATCCCTACAAGTCTTTTGTCCTTTTTGTCTCCTCACACATGTGAGAATGACTCATTTTATTTTAATTCCTTTATTAAGGAATACT
This sequence comes from Sequoia sempervirens, assembly GCA_007258455.2. Taxonomy (NCBI): domain Eukaryota; kingdom Viridiplantae; phylum Streptophyta; class Pinopsida; order Cupressales; family Cupressaceae; genus Sequoia; species Sequoia sempervirens. The sequence goes on along the minus strand of VDFB02047397.1, from coordinate 103,098,251 downwards.
AGTGGCTTAGGTGTAGCCTCCTCCTTATGAGGATCTTGGCACCTTGCACACATAGGATGAATGGTGGCATCCATAGAGTTGGGAGTTACTTTGTAACTCCTCTTCTCACCTCTATTTATTGAGGTGTCTCTCCTCTCATTCTTCAAACAAGCAAGCTAAGGCTTAAGTGCTCTCTCTCTCTCTCTCTTTGTATCATTCTTAGGCATTTTGCCTCCATTCATAATATTGGGGTTTTTACTTGTTTTTTCCCTTTGTCAAATTATTGTGTCTCCTCTTCATATGGTGTTGGTGCTTGGATTGGCTTCTCTTTTTTTTTGTAATCTCCTTCCTTCAAACAATGCTCATTAATTAGTACTTTCCATTGCTCAATTTATTTTTTCTTTCAATACTCTTAAAATAAAACTACAAAATTTACATAGCAAAATCCTCAAGATAACTCAGCTTGCTAATGACCAACCTTTGATGTTCTTGTTTGTCCTCTTCAATGTTCACAATGTTGAACAAGACAACTAAGAGTGGGAGGTGAATCAGTTGTAACAAATTTTAACCTTTAAGCACTTCCACTAGATATTAGATTGATTATCATTCACAAATCATTTACTTTATTAATGTGATTAATCATTAAATGCAAAAGTAGAAATTGAAAAACATCACACAAACAATAACACCAAATTTACGTGGAAAACCTAATAAGGGAAAAACCATGGTGAGGATTAGCTCATAATATAGAGAATATCAAAACCGAATACAAAGGCTCACTACCAAAACAAGACTCGTTGTCTGGATTAGGACTCATTGTCCACAAAGGGTTAACCATCCGAAGGGCTCACTGCCACAAAATTACAAAGATAGAAGAGATTTGTTACAAAGAGAAAACAATCTCAATGCAATAGAGATTTCCACCACAATTCACTCACACACTTGCAGACATGCTTGAATAATAGAGTACACCTTCAACTCACTATTTTTGGAAACTCACAATTAGATTTCGCATTGATCTAGTCAACCTCGCATCACATGCACACTTTCGCATCTATCTCGTATCTATCTTGCTTGCATTCGTCCACTTTCTACATCTCAACCTCTATTTATACCATCTTCAACTTTAAAACTCATTCAAAGTTAGCCACACACTATTTGCATTTACAAATTCCAATTAGGTCGATGCCAAAACATTCTACGGTGGAATTAGATTGAGGGCGACCCAAACACACTCTTAATGAGGACCTAAATAAGTCCCAACACGCCTCAACATGCTTCCATAAATTTTGTAAGTAGTGTTAAACACAACACAAGGTCAGTCAAACCAGTGTAAAACACATAAATCAATTAAGCACACGCAACATTAGCGCGATCAAATCTTTCCAGATAACAAAATTAACTTGAACACAACCTCAACAACTTGTCCTGAGAACCGCAAATCATAAGACTCGAACAAGAAGAAATCTGGAGCAACAACATTTCTCCTGAACCTCAGTCAGATACACAGAAAAGCACAATTCATAATTGGTGAACATAACTCACACTGTACAATGATCCAGAAACCCAAAATCTGGATATAGCAACTTCTAGCAACCAGAAACAATACCTCAGATCCTTACTAGCATAGCAGCAAATACCAAAGCAAAACCTAGAGCAAACACTAAATACCTACAACCTTTCTTTATTACAATTTTCTCAATATCCTCGACATATAGCCAATAACCATCATTCATGACATCAATGACAACAGAAACCAGTTGAAAACCAGTTAACCAGTTGACATCAATGACAACACCTTCATACTTACAACACACAACAGTTGACAAACCGACATGAATTTGTAGTTCAAACCAATAAGATTTATTTATAAAATGTATACAAAAGGCATGACACTTTACTATATAACACTTTGATATATAACTTGTAGCCTCCCATAGACCTATGCTTCCTCTTCTTATCTTGTCACTCTGCTTGGTAATCACCAGCCTCTCAACAATAATAAACTTCTACTATACTCTAGTCTTCTTCTCAAACCCACATTTTGTCTCCTTTTACTATCACATGCCAAGCGTAAAAGAAAAGTGTATGTGTCAAATGAAACTAAAGGATGGTATCTTAAACATCGATCCTTCTTTTTCTCCCTATTGGTATGGCCTTTACTCTTAACTGCCCTCACAACCACTTTCAAATTGCATCGTAGTGATCATTTAAGAGAGTCATAAATCCCTTTGATCATGTGACACCTCTCTCCCTTTAGCTCATGACTTCTCAAACACTCAACCGTTGGTATTAAATTCTAATTCAATCTTTAGTTTTAGTGCCACTCTTATGTTCTTTAATGTGCTTACTATTATTAGTTTAAATTGACACTTAGTGGCTCGACCAACAATTAAACTATTGCACCACTTTTGTGGCCTTATCAATGGTTTTAAAGCCATTTAAATTGCATATTATAAAGCCTTCGATGGAGGCTTTTAAGCCCTATGAAGTGCTGAAAAAATAAAAAAAATTGAATTACCTTTTTACATGCTTTTATAAGCATGATTAATCTACCTTTAATATACCAATCTATATTATATATATTCATCTCTTTTAATATATTTATATATATAATCGATTATATATCCTAATATACATTGCATATATATGTATATGTAAAATAGTCGATTTGACTTGATAAAAACAAAGTTGGTGAAACGAAAAGATGATGTAACACTTTATTTTCTTTATTGAAATAGAATAGGTCCTAGATTTGACAAGGTTCAACCTAACCTTACGACTCAACCCAAACTTAGATAAAACACAATAATTGACTCAACGATAGGACTATGGTACTTATTCGAACTAATTACTTAAGACTTACATGAGTGTGTATTCAACTCATTTGGCATTATCTTGTTTAGTTTTGTAGTCTATACTCCTCTTTCCAATGATACTCTCCTTCTCCCTCTAGAGAGTAAGAACTTGATCCTGCATTTCACTTAGAAATCCAATCAAATAGTTTGTTTGTTATTAATCATAACATCATCATAATCTTGGTTAAATAATAATAATCATTAAAATTGAAATACATTGCATTCCATTTTATTTCATCAAAATGTCAAATAACATATAGTCATCAACAAATATCAAAACACATTTTAACGTAAAAAGTTAAAAATAATTTGTAAAACAAACTTGAGGTATAACACCCGACTACAAATGAAACATGAAATATATAGTTGGTCGATGTTGGTTGACGACATCAATCGTCAGCAACTACCCAACACAACTAACCAATTGTCGAAGACTAATTCTCGATTACAACATATATTAATTATTTTTTGCTGATTACAAAATTATTTATTTATTTACTGACTACAATATCGCCCCACCATCCTACCACTGTCGCCCAAGTCTCGAGGACATCTCCGAGATGCCACTTGGTTTGGGGACTCTGAGACGTCCCTGAGACATTCAGGAGACTTCTAGGAATCTCCTAACTGTCCCTGAGACTTCTAGGTGTTGCAAAAGATAAACAATAAAATCATGAAAATGACATTCGCCATGAAGGTTTGTGAGGTTTTGAAGGCCATAATTTGCATTGCCCCTTGACCCCAAATATCCACCCACTATTGTTAATGTTCATTGCAATCATTGCCATGTTTTTAATGTTTATTAGTTTAAACTTTACTTAGTATGCCAAAGTTTCATTTGCAATTCTTATACTTTTCTGATTTTCCCCCAAACCTCTACCCACCATTGTTATTGTTCAATGCAATCATTGCCACGTTTTTAATGTTTATTAATTTAAACTTTATTTGATTTACAATTCTTATACTTATTCCTTACACATCTTTTCATAAATAATTTTTCAAGAACTATATGTATTTGCACCACCCCCCCACCATCCCCAAACTCAGATTTATCATTTTCGAGAAGAATGCAATGAATGTGTTACTTTGGATGGATTTATGACAAGAATTACTACTCAAATCACCAGCATGTAGATTATTAGTCAATTAATCAATGCAGAGTGCTTAATCTCATTTAGTTTAATATCATTCATGTGTCACCACAGTACCCTGCAAATTATGAAGATAAGCTATGACCGTAGAGGCTAGAAGCGATTAGCAATTGATAATCTTATATAGAACGTAAAACATACAACAAAAATCCTAGAAGACTTGTAGCAAATCTTACTAAACGATGCAGCTGATGATCAATAGATCATGCCCTCTTGTATAAGAAAATAATAAACATTTCTTCTCATCCTTAGTATTGTAACTACTACAAAAAGTACTGATCAAGTATGCATTGTGGTGGAAGGTCATTTTTTTTTTATTGTGTATGCTACAAGAATAAGGAGAACCATGACGATCTTTCAATTGTTTAATTAAAATATTAACAACATACCTTAGCCTTATCTCTAACTTTGAGGTTGATTAATTTAGTTTTAGTTAAAGAAAATTTATAAATCTATACATTAAAATATCAAAACTCACAAATCGTTAAAAGTAAAGGTTCATGTACATTGTTGAAATTCTGCGACTTTATTTATTTAGCATCATATGCAAGATTATCTGCGTTTTGCTTTATGATCAAGAAATGGAATATTAATAGATACGTACCAGCATCCTTTCCCAAGAATGTATAATACAGTTTTGATAATTGCATGTTTTGAAATCACAAATTATAGTCCCTTTGTTATCTATCAGGATGAATACAAACATGCTTAATTGCATGCCAAGTAGTTGGGGAAATAAAGATTAGCCAAGGAAGTATTCACTTGCCACCATGTAAGCCTGACCAGATAAACGTCTGAATAACAATATGAAAATGAACTCTGTTGTGAGCTTCAATAAGAAATGATCAATATTGTGGAGAATCAAAATAAGATAAGTAATTCTTTCACGATCATTGCAAGCTTGGACTCATTGTGGATAGCAGGAGCAAAATGTGAATAATCACCACCTTCACAAAATGGGTGATAAAAAATCATTTTAATCTGTTACAATGGGAAATGGATACGCCTTTAAGGATATTTCTCAAATTGAACCGAAAATGGTTTGCCAATATCATTGCATTCTTAAAGATTTCCTAGCCATTTCCAACGCCCCATCCATTGTCTTGTTGCCACCAATAAATCCACTACTGTGGACAAACACACAACCATCAATGCCAGCTACCTCTGTAAGCTCATCATCTCTAAGTCCTCGCCATCCTAATGGCAGGGGTTTTCGACTATCAAATTGACCTGGTGCAACTGCAACAGCCTGTGCCCTCCAAGACAAACTCCTATCATCCTGCAAAAAAGAAGAAATTGCATGTAAAACAAACAGGCAACAATTTTGCAAATACCCAAAGCAATATGAGCTAAAAGCTGCCACTTGTTTGAACCATTATAAATTTGAAAAATGAAATGCCACAGAGAATGGGTTATCATTAAGAGTCCAAAAACATAAGATATAAAATCTCGATCAAAATCAGGTGTGGTAGACACACATGCCATCCCAATGAGTGCAAGAATTTTAAGAGACTAAACACAGAATCCGTTCAACTTAATTTCACATCCAAACCACATTACTAAAACTAAAGCAATGACAAATATGATCTTGTCAACATCCATGCAGTTCATAGAAAGACATTCTTATAAACTATCACAAACACCTGAAAGAGATAATATAAGAGTTATGACCCAATACCTTCTAGATTGTGGCTGTGACGTATAAAGAAATTTGCAAACCCAATGAATCATGACTATTGTATATAGCAGTGTTGAACATAAACGGATATGGTATCTAAAACATATGTATATATATACAGGCATAGAACAAACAAATAAAGTATAACACAAATTGGAGATAAAACAAGTTGTTGACTACAAAATCACAACTTGGAATGCAGCATATGTAGGAAAATCTTATATCAAATCAGAAGAGCGCTGTTGGATAAGTGATGCTGACAAAATTGACGTGTTGAATGACCACCGTTGAAGTCGTCTATTCTATAGTTCATTAGAAATTTGGGTGCAACAATTGTTGGGAAATTTTTTATAGAATGTTATTTATAAATTAGTAGCTAATTTTAGATTAAGTCAGTTGTAGTTTTTAGGATATGTTTTATGGCATTTTTGGCAGATATTTATAGGAGGTTGATCTGCTGATTTTAGATGCCTAGTTTTTAATGATTTTCACTTTATCGCTCAGTTTGAAAAATTGCATGAAAACGCTTAATTTTGTTGTTTTATTTCTGTTATTTTTAATCAGTTGTAAACTTTATAAAAATCACTCAATTGCTGACTATTCATAGAATGAGAAATTCAGTAGTTTATAATAAGAGAGAAATCATTCAAGGAAATGATTCAAGTTTGTAAGCAATGAAAATTTGTAATGAACTTCAATTTGTAATAAGTTATATAAGAAACTCGCAGAAATTGATTCAGAATCGATAAATTTTCCAATGAGTGATTTCAGTGCACCCTCTGTTCCAAATATAATTTACTAATAGTGCTATCTGAGCGAAGTTTATCAGCACAAATGTTTAATAGTGTAGGTGAGAATTACACTAGACAGATCTAGATTTCAAGCTCCTTCAATAGAGTTCAAGATACTAATACTTTGAGAGAAAATCTCAGCTTTGTTTGGTCCACTATAATGGCAGCTAACAATGTTACAGTGTCAATTCCACGGGTTAAAGGTGAGAATTTTGATTATTGGAGAAATCAACCGAAAAGAGTATTAATATGGGGAGGAGTACAAGACATAGTAGGAAGTGAGTATGCTGGACCTCAAGATTGGAACGAACATTCAATGAAAAAGACAAGTCAGAGAAGAAAGAAGAGAAAAAAGATGCTCAATGTATTAAACAACCCCCAAATTTTATTTTTTTGTTTTCTGATTCTCTCCAACTGCTGTATGAAGGTTTTGTGTTTGTTTTCTGTTTTGTTTGTTTGATGTTCTCACATGCCATTCATGATATATTGATGCCAAAAGATGTGTAACAGTTTGCAAATGAAACATACAAGTAACTTGCTAAGAAATAACTTTCATTCTCTTCAATAATCAGATTTTCATTGGTCATATAAGAGCAGATTTTTACATTCATAAATATCAGGAAATAATAATACTTTCAGACCTGAAACAAGACGCCTGGCAGTAGCTTAGAAACCCTTCAAGAGCAATGAACTGAAACAGATATAATGCCCTATTCTCCTTGCTTCCTATCAACCCAAATGCTGCAAACAAACCTCAATATCCAGCAACAAACACCATACTATTGGCAAGTTTCAAACTGAAAACCAGCACCACAAAGGCCGTCCCTCCCAGGAAGTTTGATCTGCCCTTAAAAATAAAATCCTCCACCAAAAAATACAAACCAGCACTTGTTTGAATCGCCATGAAGAGAGGCTTCTTTTAAATCAATACCCATCTGGAACCCTCACTCCATTTCAAAGCTATGGGCAAATATATGAGTTCAGGTTCAGAAAATAAGTGCCTAGAAACTGAAAAATAATCACACCCAAAACTAAAGAAATCCACACCACACCAAAAAGGCAATCTCACATCAAACCCACACTGAAAGCACTCAAAAGAACTGGAAAATCTTCATCTTTTTGCCCAAATGTGATTCTTGACTGAAACCACCATTCACCAACTTGAGCAAGTCTTTCACTGCCGAAACTAGCCTTGGATACTAAGGGTTTTCGTCCTCAATCCCATTCTCAGACCCTCTGGTAGCAAACCAGCAACATCTTTGTATGTCGTCAAACTCAACCATGAAGAAAATGAACTTGAAAATAAACTTTTAAAATATCTCTCTCAAATTAGAGCGACCAAGCTCACCCTAAAACCCAACGCCACTTTTGAGACATTAAAATTTTGATTTAAAATAAATATCAACCAAACATTAGCTTTTCATTTCAATTTTTATTTCACCTCCTTGCTTGGGCGTCCACTCCTTATCTAGCCTTCAAAAGCATTTTAGATGCTTTAGAAACAACTTAAGGTGATTGCATTAGGCACCATGGTACAAATTTGTCCCCTTATGCCCCCTCAATAATAAAATATAAAGTTACTTTAATAAGCTCACTTTTCAAAGCATAAATCAAATATTTAAATGATTTAACCATAGTAACTTTATACCAACTGAATATATGCTGCTGTGACAAGCCTAACCTGGTCCAGTATACCCAAAATAGACTTACTATTTTTAGTAAGTACTAAAAATAGCAATTGACATCCCAAAAGCTTAAGCTAGAGAAAAACTAATATTGCACCAAGACTCACTATAGACAGTGAACACCATACTGGCCCTGCTAAAAATAGAAAGTCTCCCAGAAAACTGCAAACCCAACACCCAAGGCTGTAACTGAGTCCCCTTATCAGAACCACTTAGCCTATAGGGACTCTGGAATAGGCTAAAGGTGATGTCCACTGCACAAAAGCTAGGAGGGGACATTACATTTCGCCCTCCCCAAAGATTGCTTGCCCTCAAGCAATCGTAACGCTGGATGTTGTAGTATCTGCTCACTCTCCCAAGTAGCATCCTCAACTGGCAAGTCCCGCCACTTCACCAAGTATTCGGTGATCACTCTCCTCCTGACGGTCCTCTCTCTAAAATCAATAACTACCTTTGAAATAAGCTCCAATCTCCCCTCCTCATCCAATGGGGGTAAAACTACTAAAGGCACCACATTATGTCCGAGTGCCTTCTTAAGGTGTGAAGCATGAAACACATTGTGCACTCTATTATCCTTAGGTAACTCCAGCTCATAAGCAACCTCACCAACCCTCCTAGTGACCCTAAATGGGCCATAGAAACGCGGTTTCAGCTTCTCCGCTCCACTCTTTTTGAAAGTGGACTGCCTTGATGGCTGTAATCTAACATAAACCATGTCTCCCACCTCAAACTCTCTCTATCCGGTGCTGATCAGAGTATATCTTTTGCTGATTTTGTGCATGCTGAATGTTCTCCCTCAAAAATCTCATGATGTCCTGACTCTCCTGCAAGAACTCCTTGGCCCTAGGCACTCTACAGTCACCAAATAATAAATCAATGAAGCTAGGAGCCTCATACCCATACAATGCCATGAAGGGTGACATCTTAATGGACATATGATAAGTAGAGTTGTAGCAGAACTCCCCCAAATGCAGCCATCTAACCCAAGCCTTTTGCTGCCCCGAAACGTAATTCCTTACTTATTCTAGAGGTAGTTATTGATTTCAGAGAGAGGACCGTCAGGAGGAGAGTGATCACCGAGTACTTGGTGAAGTGGTGGGACCTGCCAGCTGAGGATGCTACTTGGGAGAGTGAGCAGATACTACAACATCCAGCATTACGATTGCTTGAAAAAAGGAAATAATTAAGCCTGTAGTGTAGTGAAAAAAGGAAATAATGGACATCATTGAAAATTAACTACAGAAGGTAAGGGTGTCAATGAAATCACAATAAATAGACACTGATTAAAGGGTGACCACAAAACTAGAAACAATCAAACAAGATTTCCCAAGGATTCAAGATTGTTGTAAATTGTAATGAATGTCAATCAAGGATTGGTTATGCAACTTCAGTACCTGTACATAAACAAATGAAGAACTAGAATACAAATCATGTGAAAGGAAAAGAGCAATTAACACAGATAGTTTTAAAAGTATGGCTAAAACATGTAACATTTGAACAAAGAAGAGAGAGAGAGAAATAGGATATAGTAATTTTGGAGAAGATAACAGTAAATGAAGGAATTTCAATTGGGATATATATAATACACGAATTTCAGTAAATATAAAACAACAAATTCAACAAAATGGAGCCGCCAAACACACAAACTGCACTATTGTGGAGATTGCTAGAAGCATGCTTAAAGCCAATGGTCTACTAAATAATTTTAGGAGTGAAGCCGTTGCTACATCTATATAATTGTTAAAAAGTTGTCCAACAAATAGTGTAATATGACACCTTATGAGGCATGGTGTGGTAGAAAACTTCTTGTAGCACATCTTAAAGTTTTTGGATGCATTGCTTATGGTCACATAGTTGAACAAAAAAGTCAAATTTGATGATAAGAGTGAAGTGCATTTTTATTGGCCACAATGAAGAGACAAAAGTTTATCAGTTGTTCGTTGTACAATTCAACAACTAAGAGGTTAATTGTTAATTGAGATATTATCATTGTCAAAAATGAAGAGTGGCAATGGAATGAAAATTTGAATTAGGACAGACGAACAATTAGTGACTTGGAACAAGATGTTTCATCTTCTCCTATTAGACCAAGCAATAGCACGGGCTCTAGTGCATCACCTTCACCAAACTTGCCATCTACTCTATCTAGAGCACGAGTCCTCCTCCAAGTTAAGTAAAAAGTCTTAAACAAATTTATGAAGGGACTACTAGTCTTGCATTAGTGTAATGTCCCCATTTTCGATGTCCTCTGTTGGGCTAGTTTGGTTTTGACTCACTTACTATTTTTAGTAATTGGTCCAGGCGGCAGTGCAGTGTAGGGTTTCCTGTTTGGGTAGTATGTGGGAGTTGTCTGATGAGCTTTAATGTTTTGCCCAGTTTGATATTTAGTGAACACTTACTATTTTTAGCAGTTGCTATTTATAGTAAGTCTATTTTGGGAAACTAGTCCCAGACTCATAGTGTCCTCAACAGTGTTATTTCTATGGTGGCGCTGAAAAGCCTAAGGTTGAATTATTTAATATTCACTTTTTATGAGTCCCTTAAGTTATTTTAATAAAATAACTTTATAACTTAAGTGAGGGGGGTAGGTGGTCATCAAAAAGTACCTTGGTGCCTAATGAGATAACGTTGTTTTAGAAGGTTGAATAAGGCAAAATAGTTTCCTTATGAGCATACCCCTTGGCTTAGTTGCACAACGTTGTTTTAAAAGAGGGACCATGTATTTCAAATGGATGCCTAGAAAAGAGGTTTATTTATCATTTTTAAAGGCTAATGTTATGCCTCATAAGGTGGGACGCCTAATTTGGGCTAAAAGTCGATTTTAAATTAAAAATCAAAAGTGGAATTTTGGAGGCAAAAAGTTGGACGCCCCTCTTGGGGAAATTTCATGACATTTCATAAAGTGAAATGAGAGGGAAATATATTCAAACTCAAATGCAAGTTGCCCTAATCCTTCCCTCACTTTATAATGATTTTTGGCTCTCTTTTGGTTATGTTGAAAGTGGATGCATAACAAGATGTTGCTGATTTTTCACCAGGGGTCTACAGTTCATTGTTGAGGACGAAAACGCTCTACAATCAGGAGCTAGTTTTGGTAGTGAAACACCTACCCTAGCTGGTTGGGGTGTGGTTCCATTCAAGAATCACTTCAGAGCTTCATAGTTTCAGTTTTAGTAAGGAATAATGAAGATTTTTTAGTATTTTCTATGTTGCAAGGTTCGTACCCATAGGCCTCGAACCCGGTTTGGGTGCGAACCTGGTACGGGTTCGCCTGTGGGTACATGCTGGATATGCACAGGGTGCGTGCCCAACCCTGTGGGTTCTCCCAGGTGCGCGCTGGGCACGCATCTTGTGCGTACCCAACGCAAACCTGGCCCAATGGTGCGCGGACTTGGGGGTACCAGCCACGTACCCGGGCGTACCTGGGAGAACCCACGGCCCAGCACTTAAAAAGTGGGCCCAAAGTCAAATAAAAAACAATTTTTTTATTATTATTTTGCCTCTTAACCCTAAAACGACCCAATATGAGGCCTTTCAACACTAAAACATTTCATTTTTACCTCTCATTTTGCTCTCTCCATCTTAGCATTTTGAAGGGAGGTGATTGTATTCGAAGGAGATCGATCGTGGAGTGGCAAATAGCTTCTACAAAGAAGATTTAAGTGTTTAAGGTATGCATTTAAACCCTATTCTTTAATCTTTTGATGAATTTTTTTAAGTTTCTTAGTTTTTGATGGATTTTTTCAAGTTTGTGAAGAAGTTTTTCAAGTATATATATTTTTTTTTCATTTTTTTTATAGATTGCAACAATGGCCAGTAGTCAAAGTTCAGTGGGTGGGGAGGGAAGCCAAAAGTTCAAAATTGATAAAGGATCTCCTTTATGGAGTCATACCACAAGAATTTCACAAATTCCTGGATGTGGGGGGTTTGTTTGGAAGTGTAATTTTTGCAATACACAATATAATAGCTCCTATTACCGAGTGAAACTTCATTTTATGGGCCCTAATGGTAAAGGGATTAATATGTGTGAGGGCCCAGATAAGAAGGGGTTGTCTGCTGTACAAATAGCAGCATTTATAAAAGAACAAGAAGATGCTGACAAATTGGTTGCAAGAGGAAAAGAAAGTAGTTATAGTTCCGGAAAGAAAAAAACAACATTACCCACTCAGATAGTTAGGCCCTCTAGACATCCCTTCTTGTCTATACCCTCTACGGAAGAAGAAGATGAAGAACCACAAACCACCACCCGCAAGAGAGGTCCATTAGAGAAGGCATTTAAAATGGAGGCAAGAGATATTGCTGAAGAAAAAATTGCACGTTGCCTCTATGCCAATGGTCTTCCATTCAACTTGGTGAGATCACCATATTGGCGGGACATGGTGTTAGCAATAAATAGTGCACCTCCTAGTTTCACAAGTCCTGGGTATGAAAAGGTGCGTACCACCTTATTGCAAAAAGAGAAGAAATCTATAGAGGCCCAACTAAAACCAATTAGAGATTCTTGGGTTGAAACAGGTGTATCTATTGTTTCCGATGGATGGAAAGATTGCAAAAACCGTCCATTGATTAATGTTATTGCAGTGTCCCCCAAGGGGGCAATGTTTTTGAGGGCGGTTGACTGTGAAGGGGAAGTGAAAGATGCAGAGTTCATTTCCAGGATTCTCATTGACTCCATAGAGATGGTGGGTAGTGAAAATGTTGTCCAAGTAATTACGGACAATGCAAAAGTTTGCAGGGCTGCAGGTGCTTTGGTAGAGGCTAGATATGAGCACATCTTTTGGACACCGTGCACCGTACACTCCCTCAATTTGGTGATGCAAGCAATTGGCAACCAAATAGAGTGGGTGAAAGAAATATACCAGGAGTCTGAGGAGATCCAGATGTTTGTGACAAACCACCATATGTCACAAGCAATTTTCAGAACTTTTTCAAGATTGGAATTGTTGAAGGTAAATTTAATTTATTTAGTTTCATTTATCATTTATGTCATGTTTTACATAATTGAATAAAATAATTTTTTGCATTATTTACATATTTTAAATGTGTTATTAACTTACTATTAACATGTTCTTAGGTTGCCGAGACCCGGTTTGCATCTCACACAATTGTTCTGAGACGACTTGTGAAGGTGAAAGATGCATTGAGTCAAATGGTTATTAGCAACCAATGGGGTATATGGAAGCAATCAAATTCAGAGAGGGCCCAAAAGGTCAAGGCATTGATCTTGCATGACGATTGGTGGGATCGTGTGAATTATGTATTGGAGTTCACCGAACCTATCATGTCTATGCTTCGGTTTGCTGATACAGATGAACCATGCTTGGGGGATGTCTATGATAGCATGGACACAATGTTGGAAAAAATAAAAATAGAAATACAAAAAAGAGAGAATGATCCTGAAGACACCTTTTACAAAAGGGTGGAAGCAATTGTTCTTCATCGTTGGAACAAGATGACAACTCCATTGCACCTCCTTGCATATGCCCTATCTCCGAGGTACTATACCACTGAAGTACTTTCTATCCCAGGGAGAATACCGCCATATAGAGATTCTGAAGTTGCTAATGGGTATAAGACGGCATTTAGTAGAATGTTCAGTGATCCAGAAGTGCATACAAGTGTCATGAGAGAATTTGGAATGTTTATCACAGGAAAATCAAAAAATCATACCTCTTCTGTTGCTAGAGACCAATACAAAATGGATGCTCTTACATGGTGGTACCTCCATGGTCAAGATTATATGTACCTCCAACCTCTTGCAATCAAGATCCTCTCACAAGTTTTTTTTTTTTTGCCACTTGTATTGTAAAATTTAACACTTAACATTCTTGAATTTATCTTGCATTTTTTTATTTTATTTTTAATTTTGTTGGTTTTCTCTCCAGGTTGCAAGCTCTTCTGCCGCTGAACGGAATTGGAGTACATACTCCTTTATCCACTCAGTGAAGCGTAACCGGTTGGCTGCAAAAAGAGCTGAAGACTTAGTGTATATTCATTCCAATTTGCGTCTTCTGTCACGTAAGGATCCTCAATACAGGCAGGGGGCAGCGAGGCTTTGGGATGTAGCACCCGAGTCTACTGACTTGGATGCAACCATTCAGGATCTTGCTAGAGCCACTATGGATGATGTGGGTGATATTGATGACATATCACATGGTGTTGGATCCGCTTTGGGTTCAAATGATGATGATTTTGAAGTTCAAACCGCTCAAAATCCAAGTCACGATGATTCTGACAATCCTTTTGATGATTGATGAGCACTTGAACAATGAACATTGAATCATGTTTCAATGTTTCATGAATTACATTTTGTAATTCAGTAATTTTATTTGAATATTTTTCAACTATCAATTGGCATTTAATATTTATCTTTGATCAAGTATCATACTATGAAATGATTTAGTTTTACAATTCTCTATATTTCTCTTTTTTTTTGTATATATAATACATATATATATATATATATATATATATATACACACACGTACCCATACGTACACAAACCCCTAAAAAAATTTTGCCCGTACCCACGTACTGGGTTCTCGTACCCAAACCCGTCCCCGAACCCGAACCGGTAACTTAAGAGTATTTTTGAAATGTTGCTTCTTGGGTTTGGTGTGAATGAATTTGTTTTTGATGCGTCTGAATATGGTGTTGATTTCAAGGAGTTGTTTTGAGGGTTTGAGGCTGATTGAAACGATTTTCTGAGAATTTCATTTCCAGGGCAGAATCTGATAAATCTTTCATAGTTTCATTTTGGTTGGAGATTTCAATCTGGGTATTAGTTCATTTGAAGCTCCTATTCAAGGCATCCAACCTCATATGCTTATTTGATTTTATTGCCAAAAAACTGATTTTTAAGAGCCAATCGCCCAGCTTGAAGGAGCGCCCTTGTTGGAGGTTTCTGGGTTATTTTCTGAGCAATCTGACCTGCTGTTGTATAGGTCTGATCTGCACCCTTTGCGGTTGTTTTTGTGGCTTTGGGTGAAGGGTTTTGAACAGATTCGATGCCCTCATAGTTGGAGATAAACGTTGCATTTATCTGGAGCTTATCGCTGCTGTTTGGAAACAAATACCAGGTCTGATTTGATTATTTCTGAGTTTGAAAAGTAATTGTAAAGTTCTGTAATTTTCTGCTATGAAATCAGAAATATAATCTGAAAGATATCATTTGCAAACAAGTTTCTTTCTATATTATTTTCTGCATATCTGTTATCTATTTAACAAGCTTGTGTTGAGACAATGAATGGCAATTGAAAACCATATAAACATCATCAAACAAAACACAATCAGAAAATCAGAAACACAAACAAACAAACAAAAACAGGGGCAGTCATTACAATCAGCTACAAATTTTGTTTTTTATCTTGTATTCAAGTTGAACAAAGACAATTTGAAGATGCAATAAAACAATAAGTATATGTTAAAGCCACGAATGAAGAAATTGCAGCCATTGAAATGAATTAAACATGGGAACTAATTGATCCTCCAGCTGAAAAAGATGTTATTGGGCTAAAGTAGATCTACAAAACCAACTATAAAGTCAATGGATCCATTGAAAGACACAAAGTGAAATAGTTGCAAAGGGCTTCTCACAACAACCAAGTATTGATTATTTTGGAACATATTCTCATGTTGCTAGATTGGATGCCATAAGAACGGTTTTGGCGTTGGTGGCACAATTTAGATGGAAAGCCTATCAATTTGATGTTAAATCATTTTTTTTTTAATGGTTACTTGAATGAAGTGTTTGTAGAATAGCCACTAGGGTATGAGGTAGTAGGACAGGAACAAAATGTCTACAAGTTGAAAAAGACTCTTTATGTACTCAAGCAAGTACCTCAAGCATGGTATAGCAAGATAGATGGTTATTTTCAGAAGAATGGTTTTCAAAATGAGTGAAAGTAATTCCATAATCTGTCTGTATGTCGATGATTTCATTTACACAGGAAATAGCAAAGTGTTAATGTATGAGTTTAGAAATGCCATGAAGAATTAATTTGAAATGATGGAGTTGGGTTTGATGCAATATTTTCTTGAGATAAAAGTTAGACAATTGAATAATGACATCTTCATCTCAATAGGGAAGTATGCTAATGATCTACTTGATAAATTCACAATGAAAAATTCCAAATCTAACAACACACCATTGAACATAATGAGAAATTGGTTAAAGATAATGGTTCAGAAGAATTTGGTTGGTAGTCTTATGTATCTCACAGCTACTAGACTAGATATCGTGTACATTAGTTTGCTTTCAAGATTTATGCAAAACCCAAGTAAAATTCATTTTATGGCAATGAAAAGTGTCTTCAGGTATGTCTGTGGTACAAGTAGTTTTGGCAGTTTGTATAGATCTACAGGTAACTTTGGATTGATTGGGTATACAGACAATGATTGGCCTGGATCTATTGATGATAGGGAAAGTACTTCAGATTATGTATTCAATTTGGGATCGGATGTCATTTATTGGTCTTCAAAAAAAACAATCATCTATATCTTTGTCATCAAAGGAAGCTGAGTATATTGCTGCAACTTCAGCATCTTGTCAAGCAATATGGTTGAAGAGAATTATGACAGATTTAAGGCAGAAACAAAATAAGCCAAGAATTATTTATTGTGATAATAACTCAACAATTGTTATCACAAAAAATCTTGTCTTCCACATCGAACCAAACACATTATATCCAACACCATTTTTATCAAAAATATTGTGGCTGAGGGGCAGGTTGAATTCAGGTTTTGCAAAATCAGTGATCAACTTGCTGATATTTTTACTAAGCCAAATTCAAAAGAAAATTTTGAAAGGTTAAGGCAAATGATAGGCATTTCAAATTATGCATCAAGGAAGAGACTGAAAGCGTTAATGCTTAACAATGCCATGTAATACCCAATGTGCCAGGTGTTGAAAATGTTTTTTTAATTGCTTTTTACCCTTTGACAAATGTTTGTAAACAGATTGAAATTAGTATTTTTAGCAACTTTTCCTTCTCCACATTGTTGCATGAACTCTCTTGCGCTGGCAGAAATTCAGACCTTACAACATTCCAACAGACATTCCCAAAAAAATATCTTTTTGGAGCTGCCAGCATCATAATTTTTCTCTCTTGCCTGCTGTTTTGTTCAGACTGCCGGGTGATATTTCTCCTGTTGGCTGGGCTGGCTGGGTCATTTTTCTCCAAGTTCTGATGTCTTTTCTGAGGCAATATTCCAGGTGATTATATTCAACAATCTGCTGTATATTCTCTTGGTTGCTGTTTATTCTAACCCAGCCATTAATCTCTATGTACAGAATTTAATAATTGATGAATAGAGTTATTGCTCCAGCAAATTCAGTAGTTATTTACATGAATTTTTCAGTTAAAAGACTCTTTTAAACTCTGCTAGATTATATGCATTGAACTAAATCTGATAAGATACATTAGCATTGTTTATTGTTTGTTACTGGCCCTCTCTTCCAACACCAACAATACTTACATTGAAAAAAATCTCACAAGTTCCTATCTTACAAGACTTGTCTTCATTAGCGATTAAAATAGCTTGAGATTGTCTACAGCTGGAAAGAAAACAAAGGGATGTGGTACATGAAGTTGAATAAATAAGATAGTCATTTTTTCCAGACAGTTCAAGCTATCAAATAGGATTTTTTCCAGGCACAAGAAAAAGGACACAGATGGGCTCATGAGGCCATACCTGATATAATACATACTTAAGTAATGGATCCACATTCATTTCCTGCTCAAGCTGAAAAATATGCTCTTTCCACTGTCAAAATAAAAAATTAAATCACTAGGACAAGCATACATCTGAGAACAAAATATATGTATTTTCTAATGGAATGATAACTTCAACACCTAATAAAATTACTCACTGGGCAATATCTCTTTAGTAACATTATCTCTCCACTTGGATCAACATCATTCCGAAGCTTCATGCAGTCTGCAACAATTGAACGTCCAGGTAACCAAGATTTGGCATAATAGCCCAACATCTGATATAAAAGAACAAATACTTAGTCCCTGAAAATATGCATCCTCTTAGAAGTTGATTAAGCTGCAAGGAATTTTCTTGTGGATTTTTACTTTTTCTGTTTGTTACAAGATGTTATTAACTTTAGTAAGACAAGTTTGATTGATAATCTTCTTGCTCTACATTTGAGAAGTTTGAGAGGAGGGGAAGAGGAATCAAATGCTCAGATAAGGCAGTCAAAGGTTACGAATAGAGTCAGTTATGGCATAAAGTTATCCCAGTGTGTCAATCAACTTGACTTGGTGAGCAGTCGTCTCTGGGCGCTGCCTCTGCCTCTGCTACAGATAAAGAATACTGCTTCAATCTCTTTTTTTATTGCCAAAGTGTGGCTTACACAATAACTTATCAGTAGTGGATCGGCGGATATCTATATAGGGCACTCCTCTCTATATATTTAAATTATTATATTTAAAATTTACAATATTTATATATTTATATTATAATTGGCGATATTGGCATAGTGTGATGGTTTAAATGTGGCATTGTTATTCTTTCCACCAAGGTTCAAACCCCATTGGGGTGTTATTGTTGAGTGTTTATGTTGGGGATGAGGTTGCCCGTTTGTGACCTCACCGGTTCATAGCTCCGGGTCAAAAGCATTTACCCTTTAATAATTTAATATATATTCTAATTATATTATTATATTAAATTATTAATAAATATTCTAATTATATTATTATATATATTAAATTATTTATATATATATATATATATATATATATAGATGATTTTTACATTTTTTTGTACTGATGAACCCAAAACAAACCCAAGCCCCAAATTTTTTCGCCAGATCCATGAACCAAGATCCAAACCAGAACTGACAACATAGCTTACAAATATAAATCAGCTTGCACTGAACATAACCATTGCTTTCTAAACTAGCTGGTTAAATCTGCCTGACCATATAACTAGTACATTGAAGCAGAATGTTAGCAATAATCACGTGATCGCTTACACACTCTTCTTGCAACTAGACTAGCAACATTTACAACAAGAATCAAGTCCTTATTTTCATCACTTATTTAGTTATTTATAAGTTATTGATGAGCTTGCTTTTCGGACATTTTTGCATTTTGTACCTGCTTGTTGCTCAAGCATGTACGTAGAAGATAAATTCCAGTTAAATGGTTGCTTGTCTCTTGGCTGAATTCACTTTAATTCATATAAAAGTGTTTCTTCTTCTTAATATTCAACCTTCATCTTCAACCTCAATATTCAACTCTTATTTGTTCTTGTCCTCCTATTCTTGGATAGCTTAGAAAACTAAGCAATTGCCAGGATTATCACCTTCATGTTAATAGCATCCTTAGGTAAATACAATGCCTGTGGATCATAGATATGAGAAGCGCTTTCTAGCATAGACAAATTTGTATGATACTGTTTTTTATCTTTGTTTTCAATTTATTCACCAGATCAAGGCTCCTGAAAAACAAACTACCATTTGGTCGCAAGAAAGCTATTGAATGTCTAAAGTTCTAAACCATAGATTATGAGACTCACCAAGGACTCAGCCGTTAAATATTAGTCATTGATGTCAAAGGCTGGCTTCCATAAGCAGAGTATTTTTGTATCGGTGCAGATAACCTGAGCTTGCAATTGCAAATGTATGAAGTTAAATTAGTCAGCACTGTGGGGATTTTGTCAGCTTGTTGTTTCAGATATGCCAGGTAAGATGTAGTGCCATGTCAGATTTGAGAGTCAAAGGATCAGGTCTCTTCCTTGTAACGCCTTGTCCATTTAGTGTCAGGCAGCTCATGAATTCCTGCCGATTCTCTTTGTTGAGGTGGCTTAATAAATTTTATTATCTGTAATGTGGGCGATGTGGTTTTATTTTATTATCTGCGGACCTTTGTCAGTTTTTTTTGTAACGCCTTCTGCCGTCGTCATGAGGAAAATTAAAAACTTGGTCGCAGTTTTTGTATGATCTTTTTAAAAAAAGGATATCGCATTGCTTGCAATGGGCCATGCTTGAGGTTTTCCAAAGATAGCAATTTAGCATTGAATGAAAACTTTTTCTAACACCAACGTCTTTAGTATTCTGTGTGTGTGGCATTGTATATGCACGATTCTGGAGGTAGTGCTAAGTGAATGAAAACATTGTCTAATGCAAATATTAGAAAACGATTCTGGAGGTAGCATTGAATGAAAACATTTTTCTAATACAAACATAAGAAAACAATTCTGGAGGTAGCATTGAATAAAAAAAGTAAAACCTGTCTAAAATTTGGACGAAAATGATAATAATTTTATTATTCTGTGAGTCGTGTATCTGAGGAGCCGTGTGAGCCATCTTTTAATAGAAGAAATGGGCAGATTCAATGTGAAGTGGTGCCGTTCTTAATGTATTTGTATTAATTGCATGTTTTTACTTGATAAGAGGATGCGAGTCTTGGTGAATATAGTTTCTGCTGCTAAATCGATATTGGTGGTTGTCATGAGATTTCAGAATTGCTATCTTTATTCTTGGCGTGGAATCTTTGTCAGAGGTAGTATTCGTGCTGATTGAAAGCCATTGTGGCAATGGGTGATCTGAAGAAGGTGTGAAGGTTTTTGTGTGAGCAGCGTTGATGTTTTCTGTATGTCGAGCTGAGTGAAGAGACAGTGGAGTCTTATCACCTTGGTGCATCAGCCCATAGCTTGGTTGATAATGTCTTATAGCTAAGATATATCTATGTTTAGAGTTTCTAATGCACAATAGTGAATGAAAAATTGATAGGCCTTAGTGGTCTTTGGTGGAAGTGATGAACATTCTTTGAACGCTACTACTGTCATTATTTCTGGGCTCGGATTGTTTGGATGTTGTGTATTGAAATTAATTCATTCCTCTGTATAAGCCATTTTTTATCTGGGTGTTTTGTATGGGAGATGTAGATGTTTTAGCGAGTTTCAGATATTCTCTGTGTATTGAGAGCTCATTCAGCTGCTTACTGTTTTGAGGCCTCTACAATTTAGTGTTGATCTGAACGGTGATATCAGAATATGAAGTTGAGAGTTTGAGAAAAAGGTTTTCAGAGCTTGAACAGTGTTTTTGAAGGCATGTGTTTTGAATCAAGGACTTTATGGTACTGAAGTAGGTGCTTCAGCAGCCTGGAGTTGGTGCTTCAGCGACTTGGAGTTGGTGCTTCAAGGGAGTTGGTGCTCTTAGTGAGTTAGTGCTCACTTTTCTAATCTGGGTCGGTGCCCATTTGCTGTTAATGAAAGTTATTGATCTGCCGTGGTTTTTACCCGAAAGGGTCTTCCACGTGAAATTGGTGTTCTCATTGTTGATGTTTGCTCTCATTGTTTTGCTTTGCTGATTCTGATGGTTTTAAGTTTTCAAAAGTTTAAAATACTAATTCACGCCCCGCCCCCCCCCCCTCTCAGTATTTTCTGCGTGCTCTTCATATATACCATACTTATGCCCTGGAAACCACCCAAGCCGACTTAGATACTTAAGTATAACTCGTAGGACAACCTAAATATATGAATAGAATAACGATTATGTAGCTTATTTAAGAGTTAAGGTAGCCACAAGGCGACTACTCGTAACCCAATATACACTATAGGGTTAGGGGCATAACAAAAGCACTACAACTCTAAATGCAAGTTGCCAACTTAAATCTAATATAAAAGTCCACCAACAGTGATGTCACGTATTCCAAATTATAACTATGCAAACATGAAATCACTATTCAACTCCAAGTAGATGAAAAAAGTTATACTTTGAACACGAGGCCTCTTTTTAATTCTGGTTAGATGAACATTTGGATCCACCACAATGAGCCCCTTGGATTTCAAACCATGACTATCTGATCTTGAAGCTACTGATCAACTCGATTGCATGAGTTTGCATCCATGGGCAGCAAGACATTAGCCATCACAAACATGAAGCCCGATAGAAACTTTGACATGTAAAATACTTGGGTCCACGATTTAACACGAGTTAACACAAGAATCTAGAAAGACAACATAACTCTCAAAGAGAATAAATGTGGGCACCAACAAAATAAACAAACTGCCATAAGCATGAGTTATAAAGCTTGATAGAAGCATAGCATGTAGAATCAACAAAGGGGTCAAGCACACAAACATAAAAGCACAACCAAAGGGCTCAATTTTTTTTATGGGGATCATTAAAATTAATTTTTCAGATCGATTATCAGCTAAGGGGCTGGACAATTAAAAAATAAACTAGAAGTGGTCATGACAACAAATTATATGAACATTTATTTTCACCATCATTCACTCTAATTCTTTCTTCAAGGGAGCTGAAGATTCTTGTGCAAAGACCTGAAACGGTTGGATTGACAATTGATTTGTGCAAATGAGGAGCTGATATAAGGAGTTGGATTTGAGATACACATTTCCAACTTTCAACTCCAGGCATTAAGGCAAGGTAAATTGAAATTAAAAATATTTATTATCTCTCATTCTTTTTCTCCTTTATTTTTCTTTATGTCATACACTTGTATTTTCATTTTTATAAATTTTAAATTCAAAATATTTTTTTTTAAAAGTACAAAACATTGGATTTATGGTTGACTTGTGCAAACGAGGAGTTGAGAGAAGAAGTTGGATTAGAGTTGCACATTTCCAACTTTCAACTTCAAGGTAAGGTAAATTGAAAATTTTAATTCTTTCTCTTTTTCATTATTCTGTATATTTTATAATTGTATTTTCAATTTTATGCATTTTAAATTCAAAATCCAAAGAAAAGAAACATTAAAAACCTAGGTTTTATCCTTCTTTTCATAATTTTTTTCCTTACATTTTTGTTAGCTTCTTTGCTTGCATTTTTGCTTTGTCTTAATGATAACCACAAATCTCATTAGAATGACTTTGTTGCAACATTGAATTTTGGACTTGAAAATTTAAATTTCAGCAATTCTTGCTACATTCACAAAGTTTGAGGATAAAGCTGTTTCTGTGTTAATGTTTTTCTTCTGTATTGACTTCTGACTGCCACGTGAATTTTTTTGGCCCTTGCATGGACCTTTCGCTGCTGTGTTTACCCAAAAAAAAGTTAGCAACTGACTGATTCTTCAACATTGACTAAGGTACAAAAGACAATTTGCCACTGATTGTTCAAGTTAAGTTGACTCCATTGACTTCCTAATCACTGAATTTCATTGTTAAATGGTAGAAATTAGATCTGGTACTTTTGGGACTGCATACTATTGAATGTCATTATTTTTGCTCTATGTTTTGGGCCAATAGCCTGGATTATTGATTTGTAAGCCAAAAGTCCGCTACCAGATGGTAGCAGATTCATATGCCAACAGTCTCCAAGAGATGAAAGCAATGATGACTAAGGCATTCAGAACACAGTCCCGTAAGGGATGATTGCTAACTTTATTTAATAGGGCTGAGAAAACATCTCACTTAATAGAGAAATTCCCATAGAATGTATCATTAATCATAGTTGTGCTTTGAATATAAAAATTGTCTTTTCCAAACGCAAATAGATTCTTCACTGGAATACACTACTTTATGATCAAGCAACATCAAGTCGTTCTTATTCAAAATTGTTCTGTACTCAGAATATATTTATAATATGTGAGTCTGATAAGTTCATATCTTTTGATAAATTCTTCCATTTATGTAACCTAACAACCTCATATTATATACCATGGTGTTTGATGGCTGTGTTAATACTTTCATACCCAACATGTATCCACAAAGACCAATCTAATTTCTAAACAATATGAGCCCAATTGAAGCCCATGATTGAGTGTCATAATGCATGTTGATTCTTGAAATATTTTTCTGAGATATGTATTTGGTTCAAGAGTCCACAATTGAGCACTATGCTGCATGCTGATCATTGGAACGTTTTTTCCTCAGTTACATATCCAACTCAACTTTAGCTGCTCTCATAGCAGCATTCTTTATAAGAATATAGTTCACATCCACCCTCCAGTTTAAATGGCAGATATAGGATGATATTTTATAAGATAAAAGTCTTTTATAATGTACAGTTCACAGTCCTAGAATGGATCTTCAGATGGACATCAAATGTTTTAACTTCTAAGAAATGTCAAATGTCAGCTAACAAGAGAATCCACAACCATCACAAGTCAATTATCTAAAATGGTCCATGATACAAATCTAACAATAAAAAGACATAAAAATAGTAAATACTAATTTAAACAAGATGGGTAGCCCTGTCCTACAAACTATAGAGAATTTCCAAGACACACCTCTTCAAAGTCTTTACCAGCAACCGTCATGGCACAATGAAAAAGGTGGTCCTCTTTATCAGCTGTATTTTCCTCCATCCAATCAGGGTTAATACGTGAAACCCTTGCTGACAAATGTGTATTCCTGATGTACCTAGCTGGCTTTTCAGTATCATACTGATTGATGCCGTTGTCAACTGCGTCAATTTCCTGATTAAGACAGCCGAAATCAGAATCTTACTCATCTAATTCTACAGGGTTAAGTCACTTTGAGCTCTAGTTTTATACCACTCACTTAAAGTATGAAGCACATTTTCAATTATATTTATATCCAGTAGTGATGGTTAGGTAAATGTAGCCTACTAATTAAATACATGTCCCTTTGTCACAAAAATACCACTACAATTAATCATCTCCCTCTCATCTAAATCCACGTTAAGGATATTTCATATCAAAGAACAAAACAACACATACACCAAGGAAAAGAGTTATTTTCTGCATTAAAAAATTGAGTCATTTGGCAAGCAAGCAAGTACAGTGAACACTGCTGGCTGAGTTCTCACAGATCTGTAAATATGTGGCATTATCCTCAGAAAAGTCTCGACGGTTTGATTTATTTATCCTTAAGCAGTGGCGCTGTTCTCGTAGAACAAGAGCGAGGTAAGGAAGCTCTTTTATCGCGTCGGTTGGTACAAGCTTGATTTCTTCTTGTCACAGTTCTGCAGTTTCTGGGAGGGTTCAAACATACTTATCTCAGTGGCAAGTCTCAGGCAGACTCTTGTCTCTGTTGCAGAGCTTTTGGATGTTTTTGGTTGTAACATTCATCAGATCCAGGGAAACTCTCCGTAGCAGCAGAGTGTTCTGAAGACATTTGTGACCAACGACCCCAGGTTGTCAGTGTAGGCTAGTTAGGCGATTGACCATTTCCAAGGGTGTTGAGTATTTTATTCTACTTATGTTACCAATCAATAGACTGTTGCTACAGTAGTCAGTAGGTGAGGTAGTTAGTATTTTTAATGTCTACAGTATTCTTCTACCTCTATATATTGTAATCTTCTCCTTTGTTAATATAAAGCAATTTCATAGCAAATTGTTTCATGCCAAAGCAGAACAAGAGGATAAAAGTGACAGCACCCACATTATAATAACATTATAAATATAACCCTCTAAGAATTGGTAAGACAGAAATACACAAGGTAGTTATGACACAGTATATTCAAGCAAGAAGGGAGTTATAAAAAGCAAGAAAGATATTCATACTCATATTTGGAAAATATGCTTTGGGTTTACTGGTACCCCCTCTAGCCATGTTTGCATATTCTTACGCTTATTGTTTGTGTTGTAGTCTTTAATTACTCTCTAGAACTTAGGTTTCTTTCTACCTTAGCACTTTTCTATCATAACTATATGTGTGCTTGAGTCCCATTTATCTTCTCCAGTCATTTTGGCACATTAACGTATTTCAGTTTGAAAAGAATATAGAAATCACAGTCACTAGCATGGATAACATCTCTCGATGGATTTAAAAATTATAAATAGATGGAGTACGGGTAGCTTGAAGAAAAACATAATGAATGTCAGAGAAGATCAAGCAGAAGTTATTATAGATGAGTACTTCCACCAGTGAAGTGTTATAAGTATGAAGAATGCGGCAGTGCAGTAAAGATTGTCCTGATCAAGGTTTGCAATTATTGATACATTGATGCTTCCACTGTCCACAGAGACTGCAAGTAGGTTTCTAAAGTATTTAACTACATAAAACAAACGAATTTATATTATTGACCAATGGAACTTTTTTGGTTAATGTTTTGGATTGCACCATACAATCTATCATCAAACAAAGGGGGTAAAATCTGGAGCAGCAGATATAACATCTAGTAGCACAATAGGAGGAACTCAAACAGTTAGACTAACTGATAAATTCTTATTTTATTTTCAAATTGCCCAATAAATACAAATAGAGTTAACCAATGCTCATAACCAAATGGCAAAAGAATTTAACAATGCTCAAGACACTAACTTGAGAGAGATAATAACACTAATTACGTATCTTTTATTGGTCTTGGTTGGTAGGGCAGTGCAATGTTATCAGAACTATAGCTTCCATTGTTATTTGGTTCCTGACCTAGCTCTTCTCTGTATCTCATATTTTGTATTGTTTATATATATTTATTTGTTTTGAATACAAGTCATACATTTCCTTTAAACCATTGTGTAACCAGATACTTCTGTAATCCTTCTCACTGTTTTTGATCATTTGTAGACATTAGCAATAGTCCC
Source organism: Sequoia sempervirens (assembly GCA_007258455.2). Classification (NCBI taxonomy): domain Eukaryota; kingdom Viridiplantae; phylum Streptophyta; class Pinopsida; order Cupressales; family Cupressaceae; genus Sequoia; species Sequoia sempervirens. The sequence continues at coordinate 103,071,642 of VDFB02047397.1, read as the reverse complement.
ATCTCATGTCTTTTGCAAATCCTTTATGGCAAACAATTTTGACGTTTTTAGTTCTTCCAAGTGTTGTATTCCCATTAAAAGCAACCATGTCTTTAAAAATAACAAATTTGAATGACATGATAGATGGAGTATCAGAGACAATCTTGGAGAGATCCAGCCTATGGTCCTTCCTGGATCTGGTGAGATGACACAGGGTCTGAAGTAGCTGATTTCACAGTTGGGAAGGATGATAATAAAGGGTTATGAATTCAAAACCTCTTCAGTGACTCTGTTTGTTGGTTTGGATTTGTTGTTTTTACTTTTTCTCTTTAGTGTTTCGTACCTTGTATGGGCCCTATAACTTTAGTCATATCAGCTGTCTTCGTACTTTTATAATATCTAGTTTAAAATTTTGTGATATTTCTGTGAATGTCAGTATGATATATACTTTGTAAACTTCTTATCTCTTCATATATATATATATTTTTAAAATAAAACCTTATGCTGAAGAAAAGGATAACTTAAATGATGCTTACATTTCCTCAAAATATATAACTGGACTATAATACACCTATCTAGTGAATTATGTCATCTTTTAAGCTTCTTCACCTCACCCATTGTGACTAACACAAATATTCTAAGACATCAATATTTCACATGATTATAATTTAAAGAAATCAATGAAACTCAACCAAAAGGTATACCTCCATAAAACCTTTGTATAAAGCGAGATAAACACTCTCAACATCCGAATGATCTGGATTCAACCCAAGCTCTTTGGCTACTATTTCCCTTCCATAGTGCTGCATTAAATTCATAGAAATATCAGTATATAAAATTTAAAAATTATTTAGAACACCCTACATTTGAATAAGGCTCAACTTCTCATTCAGTCCTAATGAAAGTAGAAATGTTGCATGGAATTCTAGAGAAACAGTTAATAGTAATCAGAGTGTCTCTCATCTTCTTTTCTTAATCCTTTTTATGTGAACAAGGTAGTACAGTTCACATAAAAACATAAGAAAAGAAGCTCTCACGTTTAATTCAAAGGTGTGCCATCAAACTACAAATGGACACTGTTTTAAGTAAATATCTAAGTCTCAAAAATAGTAATAGTCAAATAAATAAAACTATTCATCTTTGAAGTTCTGCATAGAAAGATGTGTGTAGACGCAAAAAGATAAATATTGATAATTCTGACAACAAAAAATGATTGAATGGCAAATAGTAAATCAGAATCTGATAGTTAGCATGCTCCCATCATACATGTTAAGCGTTCAAGAAGATGAAATTTTAGAAGTGATGTATGAACCTATATATTGTAATGAAACTATTATAGTCAATTATTTGACAAAATTACCTACTAAAGCCATAGAAGTTCAGTTGCATGGTTGGGGAGACATACAACAAGACTGACAGATTTGGAAGGTATAAAGGCTATAAAATCGGGGCACTAATACAAATACAATCAAAGGAATATATAAGAGTGAAGTTATAATAGTTTATACTTTATAACATATGTCTGAGAGATAGTGGAGATAGTGGATATGAACCGTATAGTTAGTTTCCAACTAGAAAAGTCAACTTGCATTCAGACAAAAATCAGTATGCTGTGCTGAAAAAATCATGGACTCACCAATAATTTATAAGCCACTGCATCAGAAATTTCAACCAACATCAAAATCCAAGGACTGGGAGTGCAAAATTTAGATTGAATATTAGCATTCCAGTAGAATAAAAGCCATAGATCAAAATAACATACTCCAGTTATGCATAGAAACATTACAGTGCCATATAAACAATGTAGCAAACAACTATGACATCAATAAAACCCAGTTCCACCATTAAACAGAACAGCTCTGCAACAAAACCAGGCTTCCTATTAAAACTTAATCAAGAAGCTACACAACATCGACAAAATATAGCCAAATAAAAGTGACTAACCATCGCCACTGAGAATAGCATACGGATCTACTATCAGTACTGAAAGTGCCCATATGATCCTACAAGGAAACTGTGACATGTAGCAGCACAAACCTTAGGATGTCTCAGAATCCCATAAAGCAAAAAATGCTGCCACTCCATACATAGATGAGAGAAATCTCCCTTACAGCATAATGTATAAATCAACCAGTTCTTAAAGAGTTAAAGTACCCCTAGCGATGAGAAAGGAAGATGTAGCCCATTTTCAGCCACAAGCTGCCATAACTATAAGTGACCAAGACTAAAAGAATAGAATAGAATAGAAAAGAAGAATTTTAATGTCCATTGGGCCAAAGATAGCCTACACGACAGCAGATCCTGCCATTTTAGCTTTCTAACTTGCTGATCGTCTGCTATTAAGCTTGATGATGAGCTATAACATTCTCCTCTTCAAACAAATCCTGTAAAGAAGCAGCCACTAATGTACCCGCGTATTTGGCCCAAATGTCACTATAAGCTTTACACTCTTGAATAAAATGTTTTGTTTATTCAACTGCCCCAGCTGTGCAAAAAATACAAAATATTTCCTCTCATTCTTCTTTAGGCCTCTTCCGCCTACATGTTTTGAAAATGACATGAACTAGTCCTCAATTGGGCTATCAATATCTTTGCCCTCCAATGGGGTATTTGCCCACATGTAAGCCTTTTGTTGATGTTCATAAGTGGGGTTATATTCATTAAGGTAATTTCTCCTCTTTCTTGCTAATGGCTTTTCCCACATAGACTTGGCAAATTTATCCATAACAAAAGCCTTTATTTCTTTGTTATTATTTGGGCACCCATTTAGGTGGATGCTCCATTTGCTCATCCGCTTGAAGTTTTGTTCCATCTAGGACTTCTTTCTCTCATTCAAGTCTTCTTTGATGACAGCCTTAGGCCACCTATGTGCCTCTGTCTACTCAATTTTTTTAAGATAACTTAGGAGATGCAACATAGTAATGGCCTCAATAGGGAAGTTACCTGTTTCAGCTAGACAAATCTCATAGGGGATTGAAGCTTTGAGTTTGAATTTGCCTGTGATCATGCATTTTTTAATCCTCTCTATTTGCTTTCATTTTAACTCCAAAGTGCTGCTAGTTCATAATTCACACCATTAAGCACCGCTGGAATAACTAAAAGCCCAAATAGAACCCACATAGTTTTCCAATCACATAACTCCGCTTCCCTACTTCTGTTTTGCAATGCATAAAGTGGTCTCCAACCTCCCAAAGTTCTCTTACTTCTGCAATTGCTGCCAAAGTCAATCCCAAGATACTTGTACTCTATTACTTCCTCTAGAATATTCCCTTCAAAATTAAAATTTAGCTAGTTTTTCTTCTTTCTATTGGAAAAGATTGTGATCTTAGTCTTGCTAGTGTTGACTTGCACAACCACCTTCTTGCAAAAATATTCTAAGGCATATAAGTGCTCTTGTTACCCTTGAGCAAATCTAGTTGTCAAAATGAAATTGTCCATGTACAAGAGAAGCCTCGCAACATATTCTCCCAAAAGCCCCTCCTTGTAAGTTTAGCCTTTCTTTTAGTTTATCGTTATATAGGCCAAGAAAGGTAGGGGATAGAGGACACCCTCATTTGACACCTATGTCACTCCTAAAACATTCTGCAAGGCCTATCTGACTATTGATCTTTACTCAAACCTCCTCATAAGGTCTATGAACAGCCTCTCATATATTACTTTAGAATACCAAGATCCTTCATTCTACACCATAGTTTACTCTTGGGAAACATGTCAAAAGCTTTCTTGAAGCCAACAAACCAACGATAAGCTTCCTCTTTTCCATTTCAAACTTTTCCAATGATATGCCTCAAAGTAATGCCACGATCTATAGTTGACTGTCTCAGTCTAAAACCTGCTTGCCCTTTTCCTCCCTTATCTTTTTTTTCTACCCACTTGCTGATCCTATGCTCAACCATGCTTCCAAATAGCTTTTTAAACAAAGGATTGAACATGATTGTCCAATAATTGGAGGGATTGTTTACATCACTGCTAATGAAAAATAGGCAAATGAAACTCTTTCAAGCATTTTTAATAGGAGCACTAATTTGTATAAGGATGAGAACCATTTACTTGAGGATTTTGCGATAACATAGGAGGAGAATGTGATCAAGCATTATTGGTTGAGACTTTGAGCATTTGAGCTTTATATACATATGGATCTATACTTTTTACATTTGTGTTGTATTCATGTTCTTAGTTAGCATGTGGATGATGCAAAGACACCTTTAGTGTTGCTTGTTAATACATGTAACTTTCAACATGTGTTTTGTGGCTCATGTGTCACTTTTTTCTTGTGTTGTGTATGTCTTTTCTGTTGTGTCCTCCCTATGGTTTTGGGATGATACAAAGTATGGAATGCTTAGCAATCACTCTCATCATGTTGACCAAGAATATAGCTTCTTTTCTACTTTGGTTTTGATCGAGCCTTGCTAGTTAAAATCTTCCCTCATCATATCTCCTATTTTATTATGTTTTTTTTTTCAGCATTTTTAATTAAGCCATGTTGGTTGTGAGTCTCCTTTTCTCATGTCTTCTTTATTATGCTCTCATTCTCATTTCACCTTCTATATTATGTCCTATCTCATGTCTTTAATATGTTATGTTTTCTCACTTTCCTCTTTATGGTAGTTGTTTTGTTCCACATAGATGATGTTGTAATCACACAATCATCCTATGGTCCATATGCTTACATTGTTCAAATCCTTTTTTCCTAATGCTTAAATCTTACATGTTCACATACTTACATGTAAACTATGATTAGCATGCTAACATATTATGCTCTCACACTTATATTCGAATGCTCATTTTATGCTCACATGTTTAGGATATTTACACTTTACATATGCTTATCACATTTACTTGTGCTTACGTGATCTTTGTAGCACTTGTGGCTATTATCACTTGTTTATGGCCCTCATTAGGGATAATATTGGGGGGCACATAGCTTCCCCTCAAATTTTCATGTTCATATATTACATGTTTGTCACACAGTGCTATCCTTGATACTTATTACATTTTTATTGGATTTTACATGGTCATATCTTTTTCTCTTCTCCAATTCCTTGCATCCCTTATATGCAACTAATTGGAGGTAGCCATATATTGTCACAAATGTTCCTTTGATGACAATGATTGCAGTGATTAGCTCATGATCATGACAGTTCCTACCATGCCTAACATGTTCCTTTTCACATGGGTCCCATTGTGTCTAACGAATATCATGGATCCTACTATGCCCAATGGATATCACATTAATTTTATTTTTTACTTGTAGACACTGTTGAGTAATTGTTGTTTATGCCTATTTTAAATGAATGTCAAATGCTATTCATTGGAACTTTTTTGTGTTTGCTGGTTTTAAGATGGTGTGCTCACTGTGAGGTAGAATGTGTGGAATTATCATTATTATTTGTATCCTTTCTATAAGTGTCTGAATATTTACTTTAATGTTGACTGCTTGTTTACCTAGGCATGAATCTTCATAGTAGTTTACATGATTTTCTGTTGTGACCTTTTCACACATCACCCCATTGCAAATGGGGACCCCCTTGTTTTTGCTTTTCTAGGGTTTTGCCTTGGCGTCGCAACTGCTAATCACCAGTCTTTTTACAATGAGGAGTTTGAGTTTTGAATAATTATCCGAGCCAAGTTGGGAATTCAAGCCCGAAATAGTGCCTAAACGTCATGGAAGTGCTCAGAAGGTCCAGAAGACGAGGATCGCTTGTGCTTTGAGTCAATTTTGACACTTCCTATTTTTTAGGGATTTTCCTTTTTCTATTTTTAGAAATTTCTATTTTTGGAAAGTCAATCCGGGTCATGGAGTCAACATTTCCATTTTTAGAATCAAAATTCAAGCAAAAATCTGAAAAAATTAAGCAAAAATCTGCAAAAAATCATGAAAAATCAAAGGAAAATCATATGGCGAGATGATCCAGAAGAAGGCTTGCACTAGCATGAAGTCTCCAAAGTCCGCCATAGGAAGAAGGGGAAATGGAATGAAGTTTGGAAAGTCTGCCCTCACCCTGGAGAGAACATGGCAAAACTATCTTGAAGTCTGCCCATGCACATGGCAAGACAGAGATGAAGTCCGCCCACCCCTAGGAAGCATGGCAAAGACTTGAGCAAGTCCGCCCTAGCATGGAAAGCAACATGTCCAACCTTCAAACTGCCCAAGATGGAAATGGCAAAGACAAGGCAAAGTCCGCCCATGCATTTGTCAAATCCAGTGCAAAGTCTGCCCAAGGTTGGAGAAGGAAGTGTCAAGACTATCTTGAAGTCCGCCCATGCTTGATGAGGAATGGCAAGACAAAGCTAAAGTACGCCCAGCCTAGAGGAGGAAAGAAAAACAGAAAATTTGGCTAAGTATTGATACCCTGCCTAAGTATTGGCGCCTTGAGGAATAAAATTTCAGAAAATGGTTAAGTGTCAAAGGAGAGAATATGTCAAACATCTTGTGAAGTCCGCCCAGCACTTGGTCAAGATGGCACAAAAGGTTCAAAGTCTGCCTTGGCATGAGAAGGGTAAAATCTGACTTGTCCAACCAGCAGCCAAGTCCGCTTGGAGGGAAATAGAAAATGTCTAAGACTAAAGCAAGTCCGCCTACAACTTGTCAAACTCACTTCAAAGTCCGCCCACCTCTCCAACGTTGGAAAAACACATGAGAAGTCCGAACTAGGGAAATAAAGAGAATGGAAAGACAATCATGAAGTCCGACTTAGACATCAAGGGGGTATGGAAAGAGTTTTGTGAAGTCTGCCACTTGGAAGATAAGCAATGTCAAATTCACTTTGAAGTCCGCCTTGGAGATTTGGAAAGAAGTACATAAAGTCCGACCTATCTCATGGCAAGAAATCATCAAAGTCCGCCCAGCCAAGGAAATTCAAAAAAAAATTGGCTAAGTAAAAATTCAAAAAATTGGAAAGGCACAAGTGAAGTCTGACCTCCCTTAGCAAGCAACGTCCAAGAAGCCAAAAAGTCCGATCAGGGCATGTCCAAAGCCTCATAAAGTTCGATTTTGGCATATAGAGTGGATGGCAAGACCAAAGTAAGGTCCGCCCAAGGAGAAAAATTCAGAAAATTGACTAAGTGTTGGAAGGAAAACAAGAGGAATAAAGAGGAAAAGTAAAGAGGAAGTGAATAAAATCCTTGTCCAAGGATGGAATTTGTCCTACATAGTACAAGCCAAATTCAAAATTGAAGACAAATCCACAGGCAAAGTTCATTCGAGCATAGAGAAGACCAAAATCTTGGCTAGGTGTTGAATGGTCCACATGAAGGTGCTACAAAATGAAATTGAATAGCCAAAATTTGGCTAAGTATGGGAAATTCTTCACAGAAAAAGTTCCAATTTCCTCCATTGTGGCAAAAGCACAGGGGAGTTCCTCTCCAAATTCAAGGCACTTGAAGGAATTTCAGAGCAATCCGGAAAGAAAGGCTTAATAACTTCAAGTCTAAACATGTGCTCCAAGGCGAGACTTCCAATATAGGTGAGAAGAAGAAATCAAAGTCTCAAAGCGAATCCAAGATCAAAGCTAGGAAGAAACAAGCACCAAGGACAGAGTCATCGGCAAAGAAAAATATTCTAAGGCAAGCACATGGAACAGGACCAAAGTGACCAAGGAAGACATCTAGCACGCTGAGGTGGCACCTCGTCATCTTCCAACCAATCAAATTGTTCCAAGTCAGCACGTCCAGATTCAATGAACCTGACACTCCACCATGCAACAACTTTCTATTTTATTGTTGGTTCATATTTAGCAAAAGGACAAGTGTCCCTGAATGTAATTTTCTTATTGGTCGAGAATGGAGTTAGTTGTGACCAACCCTAATTAGGGTTTTATTTTAATCTCGGCCGTTGATCCTAAATCAATCTTGGCCATTGAATTGTAATTGAAGAGCCTATAAATTGAGCTCGCCCCTCATTTGTGAAGTGTGAAGAAAGTGTATGAGATTGTTGCGTTTTGCTACTTCCGATAATAAAAGCTCTTATGCATGATTTGCTTTGAATCCCTTTTATTGTCAAGTGGTTTGCAAGGTTGCATAACTTCTTCAACAATAGATTAGAATTAGAATAGAACATTAGATTAGAATTAAGACAGAATTTGCTTGAATGTTTGTTAAGTGAATGCAAGATTTGATAGTATAGATTTATGGTGAAACATTGCTCATACTTTCTTTGGATGGATGATTTCCATTCAATGCGTAAAGTTAGCCTGAGCTTATGATTGTGGATGCTTAACTTCAGTCTAGAGAAGTATTGTTCTAGACATGAAAATTATAATCACACCCTTTGAAGATTGCACCCACTTTGTGTAGTTGTCCCAGGGAGGCGAAGCAAAGTGTGGTTACCAGTTTCACCTAATCTTTACTGTCTCTTGAATCCGTAGGAATAGATTAGAACTTCTAAACCCTTCTCCTTTTTTTTCAATTTGTTTGATCCAAGACCCAAACAATAGAGCTTCAGTGTCTAGTCCTAACTTGTGAATTGAACGAGCCTAGCGTAAGTCCCTTTGTGTATTACGAGCATATCACAACGCCCATTGAGCTTATCCACACGTCAAGACCTGACAAAAGAAACCTTGGAATCGCCATATGATCTTCTTGCAATCTTAGCATACGCGGTGGTTTTTCAAGAGAGGATAGAGTGTCTTTGGACATTTTATTTTGTGTGTTCAGTGGATGATAAAACGTACAACATTTTCCCTTTGTTTTGGATACACATTCACCAAGTTATCCTTAATGCAATGACTGGCATAGAAGTTACATGTTTCTACATAAAAACTAGCAATTAACTTAAACCTAACGTGATCCTATCTTCACACATTCCCAGGGACCAATTCCAATTTGCAAATTTATCCATTCCTATACCTAGGTTAAATCCAAGTGCGGAAATGAGACAAGTTCATTCATTTCCATAGGTTCATTTTCATGGCACAAAAATGTCCCTCAAACTCCTAAATTCAAATTTAAATGTGGGCCCACAAGCTAACTCCCTTCCTACCAGCTGTTACTTGCCAACATAAGTGTGAAATAAATTAATTTGTATGCCAGGGTGTTGTATAAAAGGTCAAAACCTCACTCACTTTTAGAAAACCAAGATCCATCAAATAGCAAGCAAGATCTATTTAATTGTTCCAAAAGCATTGCAATCATCAGCTTACATCAGCATCTACATTTAGTGATAGACCAGGGTATATTGCATGGTTGCTTGTATCTTCAATCTCTGTTCTTAACTGTTACTTCAGATTTAGAGGCTTGACATAAGGAGAAGATGCTCTCTTAGCAAGCTCCCAAAGGTGTTTGCCAATACTGCCTATTTATCAGACACAGGTTCCAAACACTGAGGTGAGCAAATTTCAAACATAATTTCCGCAGTTATAAATCAAATCCATAGATCAGGTACATTTTTGCAAGCACAGAAATCAGTTCTGCAAGAGCAAATTTGACCAAGAGCGGAAGACAAAACAATCAATCGTCTGTCAGAGCTTACCTATTTCATATCTGATCACTAAGCATCATTTTATCACTAAGAGCAGTCTCCAGCAAAGTACTTCATTGCTGCATTCAAAGCTAAGTCCTTATTCCCCTCTTTGTCATTTCAAAGAGTGTGTTGAGTGTTGATATTGTCTCAACTAATTAATCTAGGGTATTTACTAATTCTTGTGTATTAACCTTTATTTACCCTTGATCATATGAAAGGTGTGTTTTAATCCCTTTCACATGGAAACAACCAAAATAAAGTTCTGATAAGGGAACTTGGGCTGTAGTGCAAGGATTGAAACAAAAATTGCAAATATGAAACTCATCTGTCACAAGAAAGAAGCTTGAACGTATAAATTTATAAAATTTGAAGGCAATGAAATAGAGAACTTTATCGCATGACTCTTGCTCTTATTTTAGACTTAAAACTTACAAGAACACTTTAGTTAGAGCCATACAGGGTAATTTAAAACTATAAACTTACTTTTGTGAGGATTTTACTATTCTTGGGAATGCTGTGATCGCCCTTAAATTCCCTTCAGCCACGTATATTTGTGCCCCAGAATTTATAAATGTCATCCATTCCTCGAAAGTACTTTCTCCATATTTGTTAAGAAAATATTCATATTTTTTATCTTATTCATGAAGGATTTAACTCAAAGTGTATGGGTAAATAGAATAAATTATATATGCATGATCTTATTCTCTGTAATAAGTCTACAAATTTTCCTAAATAAGATTAAAGAATATGACAACAATATGCCTCCAAAATCTTCATAAACAACTCTAAGAAAATTTGTGAAACAAATGATATAGGAAATAAGTTCAGACTCAAACCTTGTAAACAAGGCCTGCAGAGCTCAATTTTGTTTTAAAGCCATGTCCAAAATCATGATCAAACCCCTTCTGATGGTGATCATAGCGGTCCTTCTCTGGGTCATAAACACCACCCACATCCAATACTGCATCTAAAGTATCCAAAACCTGTAGCATGAAATCACTACAAGGGATTAGTTATGAGTTATCATACCTATTTCTTACTCAAAAGTAACCTTGCTAGCTATATTTTCTCATTTATGTCAGTTGTAAGAGGGGAAATGCAACCAAAATCATATCTACAACATTGCAAAGGGGTATGAGTAGAAAATCTAAACAGGCACAGACATATTTATGGCAATTATATCTTCTATGTTATAGATTTAGGACATGATAGTATTCATTCCAAAGGGACAATCTCTCCTACCAACTATTAGCAGATAAAGAAATGCATTTGAGTTATAGAAACATCTGTTTAACATAATATGCCAATATAGAAGCAAAAGCAAATTGTCGCCAATAGTTCATAAAAGCAGTAAATCATACTCGAAGAAAGGAGGGGAATTTGCATTCATATTTAAATAATCTTATAGGACTCAACAAATAGTCTCCCGCCCACCATCCAAAATTAGATTTCTCCCTATGCCAATGATTGAGAGTGTAATGTTCCCATTTTTTAGCAAGCATCAGAGTTTGATGGTTAGCCTATCACTGGGTCTTCATAGGCTAATGATGGTGATTAGAGGACCCTATTGTGGAGTTAGCTGGCTCTCCAATTGGCAGTTGACAGTGTTTTCATCTCCAGATCTTTGGAATGTTCTAAGGCATTGTTATTCAGGGGTTTCTGGCCTTATGTGTATACACTTACTATTTACAGTAAGTCAGTTGGATGTTAGAGACCCACCTTACTATTTTTAGTAAGGCATCTAGATGGATGGAAAGTGCAGTGGGCTACCTCTTGGTGCAGACGGAATTGATTTATGAGGTTTATTCACAGAGTTATGGATTATTAATTATTATTAAAGCGATAACTTTAATAATAATTAAACATAAAGTGAATATTATTAATGATGATTAATGATTTTCTAATATATATATATATATATGATTTTCATTTCATTAAGTCATAAAGTCATTATTAAAGGACATAAAGGGAGACATAAGGATTTTATTAAAAAGGGTATTTAAATGATTTTTTAAAGTATACTTTTGTAATAAGTGTTAAAGTGTTATTTAAAAAGGGAGTTATAAGTGATTAATAAAGTATACTCTATATTTTAACTGTGTTACACGGGGACGCGTCCCCTGCCCCAAAACCCCCTGTACCCGTCCCCATCCGTCCCGGGGACGGGGGGACGCATCGGGGACAGTCCCCGGCCGTCCCCAAAATTGAGAAATTAATAGGAAACGGCAAGGGACGTTTCCTGTCGTCTGGGAACGTTCCCCCGTCCCCGGGGACGGCAGGGGACGTTGGGAACGTCCCATCGCTGTCACTGGGGACGGCTTGCCGTCCCCTGTGCATATGAACATAAAAATCACATTTTTCTTTTTAAAAAACGTTTTATAACTGCGTTTGGCTTGTCTTCACCTATTAATCTTTTTAAAGGCAATTTTTAAAGTGGCAGCATTTAGCCATAAAAGAAATCAAGCATCTAAACTCAATGTCATATAAAAATTGCCTTTTAGGAAAGCATCAAGTTGCCAAACAAATTGTACAGAACAAAAAATGACTTCTGTAAAATTTTCCAGGAAAAAATAGAAATTAACATCCACTGCATTTAGCTATGAAGTATTGATCTCAATATTATAATTTTTTATGAGTTAATTTGAATATAACCATAAAATCGATACTTGTTATTGCTAATGTCAGTTTTTAGTGTTTATTATTGGTTTGCAGGCCTAAATCAAGGAACATCCCAAAAGGGGACATTTCAATCTTCCTTTTAACTCTTCCATAGAATCTCTTCTATGAGTGCATAGGCTATGATTTTCCAGAGGTCCATATTTGCAGTTTGATCGATCCCATAGGATGTTCCGTTTCAGAAATAAGTATGTTTTTACTTATTTGCAAACAATGTCCAGGTTTTTTGGAGTTTCACTTTGGATTGGAGCAATTTCAAGTCTCCTATAGAACATTTTGTATGGAATATCATTTTAAAAACCAAAATAGTTGAATTTTTCAAGCTTTGTGGAGAAAACTGCGTAACAATATTTCCTTTGATGTTTCAGATCACACAGCCTGAAAAATTCACATACATCAACCATAAAAATCTAGTACTGCTAATTACCAAAATAGTTGATAAATCTATTTGTAGTTTACAACTTTTGGGTCTCTGTGATAACAAGTATCTCTGCCTCTGGCTTTATAGCTGAGTAACATAGTGCCTTTTTGTTAGCTTACCATAAAAATTAGAAATTGTTCTAATATATCTTAACTCCAATCATGTATTCTCACAAAGAATGCCTTCAATTTCAACTCGATCTAATCAGTCTTCAACATTCCAGTTATAATAAAACCCCATTCAAGACCAATATTAAATTGATTATGGATCAAAGAGATCCAAATATCAAGGGTATACATGCTTCAAAAAACAATGAAAATATCAACCATGGGCATAAAACATTCGAGCCATAAAGTAATGGCATTGCTAACCTTTGACAACACATCGCCATAGCTCCATCTGTTCTGACTGGGACATGTTCATGACATTCTTTATATTTCCATTTATTATGTAGGATGCCTGGACAGTGGACTCACATTTTGGAATGATAAATACTTGGAATTAGAATGTAAATCTCACCAATTTAGAAAAACAATTCATCAGTAAATATTATGTTTAAAGTGGCAGCATTTAGCCATAAAAGAAATCAAGCATCTAAACTCAATGTCATATAAAAATTGCCTTTTAGGAAAGCATCAAGTTGCCAAACAAATTCTACAGAACAAAAAATGACTTCTATAAAATCAAGTTACTACTACTCTCGCGATTTATTATATTGGTGTGAGCAATTATTAATTTATTGACATATATCTCTCTCTTTCCCTCTCTCTGTGTATAATATAATAATATATTAATAAATTTTGAAAAAATCATATATATATATATATGTATTTTGTATGTCGCCGTCCCCTACCGTCCCCTAAAAATGGGCCCCTAGGAAACATCCCGGAAACACGTCCCCAGCCGTCCCCCCGTCCCCGTCCCCAAAAGGACCTGGAACATAGTATTTTAATGATGTGCACCAAAAAGGAGGGAAAAGGAAATTAAAGTAAAGTAAATTAAATGAGATGAAGCTAAATGCAAATTAAACATTATAAAGGGCATTTGGATTTTATTTCATTCATTATTTTTGTCATTTTCTCTCAACTTGGCTTTGTGCTTTGCAAATTGGAGGTGGAAACTAGGGTTTTCAGCTGCAACGATCTTGGAGAGCGTAACTTCTTCTTAAATCGAGCTTTCCAAGGGTGTGAAAGATCATCTGAGGTTTGCTAATTGGTGGCTTTATCTCAGAAGTCACATTTGTGCTTAAAAGTGGAGATTTATATCAGATTTTACAAGGGTTTATTTGCAGATCAGAAGTTATTGAAAACAATTATTATTGAATATCTTTATTGCTAGTGTGAGGCATCTTCATTGGCACGTGGGAATCATTAGTGTGCAGATTGGGAGTGATAATCTACAGGAAATTCAAGGGTTTAAATGTAATATCACAATAATGCAAATATATTGATCATTATTTTAAGAGCAAAGAGAACTACAGGAGAACTTCAATAAACAAGTGGTTGTCAGGCAAGGGTTTCGGCAATTTAATTGTATGCAGCTTTGCACTAGGCGTGGGGATTGGTGATAGTGATCATTGCTGGAGTTTATTATCAATGTTGCTCCTGTTATACTGCTGCAAACTTTATACTCCATTCTGGCATCCATTTTCAAAGAGTTTGGGGCATATCTTACCTGTGAGTTCATGATTTGTAACCCCTAGATTTTCTGGGTATTGTTGTTTTAGATAATAGGGGATATTTTATGAATTAGGTTGTCAATATTTTGTGAAAATACTGAATATCTAAGTTGATATAAAAATCTGGAATTTTCAGCTGTGTATTCCCTATGTAGTGTTCAATTTTTTAGTTGAAAATTATTATTCCAATATCTTCTATTTGCTGCATTATATTATTGTATCAAACATTGCAAATATATCAAAAAAACATAAAACCACAAGCAAACAAACAGGCAGAAATCTTAGTTTGCAAGTGTCCACCTAGGGTGGGACATTACAAAGAGTGCTCTGGATATTATTGTAGTGATTTTTTTCAGCGCCACAATTCCAAATCTTTGATATCCTAATTTCTAGAAGTGTTTTGAAGTCAAATACAAAGTGTAGCACAAAGAATTTCAAGGTTGAAAAATATAATTGTTTTTATCCCCTCCAATGACATTCTAGCATTTAGTGAGCAAATTTCGTCTTCATGGCCAAATGGATGGACTACTATGATACTTTTCTGTTGGTGACATGAGGTTTCCAATTTATATGATGAACCTTTTCTTAGCTTGTATACTAAAAAAGGGACCATGTAATGCATGGTAATGTATCAAACATGTTTACTAAAAAATATAGAAGGAAATCACTAGTATAAATTGAGTTCTTTATGCTTATTTGTTGAGATCTGTATGTTATAGAAATCCGTATGAGAGTAGCCCTGCAAATTGGATTAGTGTAATGTCCCCACTCTAGTCAGTTTCAGGAGGAGTTGAGTTAGCCTATTTCTTGGACCCTTGTAGGCTGACAGGATCTGGTTAGGGGGTCAATGGCCGTTTTGGTGGGTATTGTCATTCCCACTACTTCACTTCAGTATTGGATTCAGTACAGGCATTTGTAGTTCAGTGTTCGCCAACTTCTGACAGCACGGAAAAACACTAAGTTTGGAGGGAGTTATCAGTATTTTTGTGGTTAAGTTATTTATTTAACTTATTGATTTATTATAAAGTCAAATTGACTTTATAAAGAGGTAAAGGCCACTCAAATATATAATAAAGTGATAAATAAATCACTTAAGTGAAAAGGTGTGCTCAAAGGATTTAAAGTAACCATTGAGACTATTGAGAAAGGCTTAAATACATTTTAAATGTATTTAAATGACACAAGTCGTACTTTTCTTGAAAGTCGTGCTTTTTGGAGATATAAGGAAAAAGGATGCAAGTCAACCTCACCTTTTAATCATTTGACATTGCATCTTGTATTTTTCTCTATGGTTTTTGTCTGAGGACAAGGGTTTTAGGAATTCTTCTTTGGAGAGCGATAATTCTTCATTGATCTGTGATTGTGAGACTGTGCAATACCAGTTGAATGGTTGCTACTGAGGGAGCTTCATACAGAAGTTCATTTGGGCTTATATCAGAGTTTTATTTAGAATTTTTTCAATTTGTAATAAGGGAGAGGGCTTCACATCTTGGACGCCATCTTCAACAGTTTTCTACTTTCAATAAACGATCTTCATCATCTTTCAGAGGTCGTACCATTTGCATTGGGTGGCGTGTCATCTGGAAAGGGCGTATGAAGCTAGAGGCAAAAACGCCTCTCCTTTTGGCCAGTTCTTAGTTCCATCTTGGGCACCTATCTTTCTTAGCAACTGTTCACCAAATTCTATGTGGGAGAAAGCAGATCCAGAGCCTAGGCGTTGCATTTCATCAGTGTTAGCCATTCTTGCCTGGCATGTGCAAAATTTATTTACTTAAGTCTTAAATAATCTGGAGGGTTTCAGGTATGTCTTTTGTATGCAATTTCTTTGTATGAATTGCCAGATATACAATACAATTACTGTTTCTCAGATTTAGCTTTAAGTTTAGTTTTATCTCCATTTATGCTTGGCGCACTCTATATTTCTTGCTAAAAAAATTCATCAAAAACCAAACAAAACACAAAAACAGACAGTTATTGTTCAGAGGTTGAGTTGGAGCTAGTTGGGCTCTTCACAGTGGTATCAGAGCTTTAATCCTGCCAGCCTGGAGGGTTAGAAGTATCTATGCGGTCACACCAAAGTGGTTATAACAGGTATTACTCACGCAGGAGACCTGGATTGTAGAGAAATTCATTTGAGGAGTTTCCTTTTGATAATTCGTTTGAAGAGATACCATTGGAAAACATGGGAGATAGAAATGATGGTGAGCCACACAAGAATCCTAGTAACAATGAGGATCAGGAAGCCAGGGACATTTTGAAAGGTCTTGTTGCTAGACAAGAACAGGTAGCCAATGTGTTGCAGCAGCTGAGTACAGTCGTTCAACACTTGAACATTCCTAGGAGACAGTTACAGGATCAGGAGGAGGAAGGTAGTGTACATGGAACTCCTCGGAGGATAGTTACTCCAACACGCACCTATGATAGGCCTACTCACCCAACGTTTGTCAGAAATGATCCTGATGAGGAGGACGTGGCTGAGGAGGGAGGTGACGTGAATTTTACTGATAACATCATGACACTACATGATGAGTGGGATGCTTTGCCCCAGAGAGTTAAGGATCACTTTAATTTTGATAGATTTATGAGCCAGAAGAGAGAGCATGGCAGGAACAGGACAGACAGGAGGCCTATAAACAGGAACCATGATCTAAGATAGGCAACAAACAAACTCACCTTGACCAACTTTGATAGCAGTGGCAGAGTCACAGCTTGAGCTTGGGTGAGTAAGCTAGATACCTTCTTGACATTACATCCAATGGCAGAAGAGGATACCATAAGGTTCGCAACTCTACACTTGGATGGTGTAGCCCATGACTGGTGGCACCATGGCATGGTTACGTTACAACATGACAGGATCACTACTTATCAGGAGTTCACAGATAGATTGGTTGAGAGATTTGACAAACGAGATCCAGAGTTATACTTTAGAGATCTCGCTCAGCTGAAACAGATGAGTAGTTTAGAATCCTATATTGGAGAGTTTCAGAAGCTCTCGGTCATGGTAACCGGCATATCTGAGAGGAGATTGGTTATACTATTCATAGAGGGTCTATTTGAACCAATGAAAGGTTGGATCAAGGCATTCGATCCACCTACCTTGCAAGAGGCTATGAGGAAAGCTCGTAGCATGGAACTTACCACACCTCGTAGTAAGTTCCCTTCCAAACCGTCTTCATCTTACAATGATAACAGATCTGATCCAAAGAAAACAGAAAACTCAGACCATAAGAAAAAGTTTGCAGCTCCTTTGGATCGAAAAACGATCAATGATTTACATAGGAAGAAGCTTTGCTTTTATTGCAAGGGCCCGTATAATATTAACCATTACTGTCCCCTCAAGCCTAAAGGTCAAAATAGGCACATGGAGTGGTATTTTGAGGGAGAAGATATGACTGATGTAACAGACCAGCACGCTGATCTTGAGGCAGGGAACTCCGAGAAAGAGGTAGAAAATGAAGGAGAAGTTGAGTTAGAGGAAGCTCACATGTCTAGTATGCAGAGAGATGGTTCCTTCAAACTACGTGGACTCTTAGCTGGTCAAAGAGTCATATCCTTACTTGATACAGGTGCAACACATAATTTTATAGATGCACAGTTGGTTGAGAAAAGAGGGATTCAAACTCAAGAGTTTGAAGGGATTAGAGTGAAGGTTGCTGATGGTTATACTCTTACTTGTGATAGGATGATTCTAAATCTGCCCATGAAACTCAATAACTTTGAGTTCAAAGCAGACTTCTATGTAGTAAAGATGGGCAACATAGATGTGGTTCTTGCCATGAAGTGGCTTCATGCAATAGGTGAATTTACACTCAACCTTAGAGAGATGGAAATGAAATTTATGGTTGATGGAACAAACCACGTACTCAAGGCAATCAAGGACAGCAACTTGGAAAGTTATTACTCTCAGGAAAATGGAGAGGTTGATTAGACGTGACATGGAAGAGTGGACAAAAAATTGTAAATTAATGCCTACATATGAGGAGTAGCACAAAACACCATACCATCCCGATGTACAGGAGCTTAGAATTAAGCATGCAAAAGTGTTTAGTGACATTCCTCATGGTACACCTCCTGATAGAGGCATTGAGCATATTATTGAGTTGGAGGAGGGCACTAAGCCCATCATGATCACACCTTACCGGCACCCAAAGCGATTGAAGGACGAAATTGAAAAGACCATCAAAGAACTTTTAGCTATGGGACACATAAGGCCGAGTAAGTCCCCTTTTGCTTCATCAGTTGTTTTGGTGAAGAAGAAAGATGGTACACTCAGAATGTGTATCGATTATAGGATGTTAAACAAGAAAACCATCAAGAACAGGTATCCCATTCCACGTATTAACGAGTTGATAGATGAGCTACATGGAGCTTGCTACTTCTCGAAGATTGATTTGAGGACAGGATACCATCAGAGCAGAGTCCGAGAGGAAGATGTTGAGAAGACCACCTTCAGATGTCATTGTGGACATTATGACTTTTTGGTTATGCCTTTGGTTTAACCAACACTCCAGCCACTTTTCAGTCCACCATGAACAGGGTCTTCCATCCTCAGTTGAGGAGATTCGTTCTCGTTTTCTTCAACGACATATTGGTTTACAGTAGATCTTGGGAGGAGCACATGGTTCACCTAGATACTGTGTTGAGCATACTTCACATGGAGTCCTTGTATGCCAAGGAGTCCAAGTGTGCATTGGGCATGGCAGAACTTTTATACTTGGGTCACGTCATCAACAGAGAGGGAGTTCGTATGGATCCGGATAAAGTTCATGCTATTATTGACTGGCCTACGCCTGAGATGTTGACACAACTCAGGGGGTTTGTAGGTTTATGTGCTTTCTACCGTCAATTTGTCAATGGATTATCGCGGCATGCTGCACCACTAACAGATTTGACCAAGAAGGGAGCTTTCATTTAGACACCTCTAGCACAGGAGTGTTCTGAGAAGTTCAAACATCTGATGACTACTTGTCCAGTCTTAGCTTTGCCAAATTTCACCAAACCTTTTGAGCTTCACTGTGATACTTGTGGAGAGGGTATTGGTGCAGTTATTATGCAGGTTCGTCATCCTATAGTTTTCGAGAGCAGGAAGTTGAGGGGTCTTGAGAGGAGTTACAACATTTATGATAAGGAAATGTTGGCCACCATGCACACAATGGCCAAGTTCAGGTAGTATCTTGTTGGCAATAAGTTTTGTGTAAAAATTGATCACAACAACTTGAGACATTTCCTTGGATAGCAAGATATGAATGAGAGACAACAGAAATGGGTTAGCAAGCTTCAGTCATATGATTTTGACATCTCCTATGTCAAAGGTACACAGAACATAGTTGTTGACACCTTATCTCGCCGTGCTCATTTGAGCTCCATGGCAAAGATTACAAAGGATTGGAGACATATGATAGTTGCAGAGTATGCCAAAAATCCATGGGCTTCTGGTATTATAGATGGGACAATAGAAGATAGCAGATACTCTCTTGTGAGTGATCTTATCATTTACAAAGGGGGAATATTTTTAGTCCTAGGTTCAGAGATGAGGGACAAGGTGTTGAGAACCTTTCATGATTCACCCATGGCTGGTCATCCCGGTTACTTTAAGACCTACAGGCAGGTACGGGAGAGATTCACGTGGAAAGGTCTCAAATCATATGTTCTTCAGTATGTCAAGGAGTGTTTTGTTTGTCAGTAGAACAAGCAAGAGCATACATACCCTACAGGGTTGCTTCAGCCACTTCCTATTCCTGAGAGGAAGTGGGAATGCTTGTCTATGTATTTCATTACAGGCTCGCCGAAAGCTCAAGGGAGAGACAGCATTTATGTGGTAGTAGATCGATTGACGAAGTATGCACATTTCTTTCCGATCACTACTACCTACTCAGCTACACAGGTGGCGGATTTGTTCTTTCGAGAGGCATTCAGGTTGCATGGGTTACCTCGGAGTATTGGCAGCGACAAAGACAGCATGTTCATGGGTAATTTCTGGCAAGAGTTATTCAGACTATGCGAGACAGAGCTTACTCCAAGCACTAGCTACCACCCACAGACAGATGGGCAAACTAAGATTGTCAACAAATGGGTGCAAGGATACCTACGGAATTACATTTCAGGACAGCAGAAGGCTTGGGTGAAGTGGTTACACCTTTGTGAGTATTGCTACAATTCCACTCACCATATGAGCTAAGTCACAAGGTTCGAATTTGAATTTGAATTCAAGTTCAGCAACATTGAAATTCGGATGAAATTCGACAAGAAAAAAAATTGAAAATTAAAAAATTTGGATTAAATTCACCTTATATAATTTTGATTTTTTTTAAATGTAAATAATAAACTGATTAAAATAAAGCTATATTTATTAACTTTGAATACATTAGTAAATCTAAAAATATTATATTATTATAATATAATATATTTAAAATTTAATTTAAATAATATTAATATATAAATAATAAATATATTAAATCATAATTATATTATAATAAGAATGGCACCCACAAAGCAATAATCATGCATAATAAAAAGGCATAATTAAAAAAAGCCATAATAAAAAGAAAAAGTCGTGAATGAATATTCCACCGACAGGAGAGGAGAGCGATAAAGAAATGAAGGCGCTCGACAGGATCGGGTCTCAAACACCCCTCTGGAAGGAAGCTATGAGGAGGCATTTGCTAAACATAACTAGAGCATAAAATAATGGTATCACCGTCTCCTGTAAAGGGATAATGGCCATCGTTGATGAGTGTCGAATGGGTCGCAGTAAACATCGTTGCGATTCGATGAGGTTGCGACAATGCGCAATGAGTGTCGAATGCATATGGAAACCCAAACTGTCGACGTTGTGGCCGAAAGGGTCGCAACCATTATAAGCTTTGATGATGTGGGCATAGCATCCATGGGTGCACACCAGAGTCACAAGGATGCCCTTGGCTGCCAATTTCTTGGCGCACCTGGCTTTTTAAACTCGAGCAAAGAAAAAAACAAAGGGGCCGATAATACATGTTCCAACAGAAAAACCTAATCCTCATGCCGTACGAATTCAAGGCGAATTTAAACAAATTTTTTTGTTTTGGTTGAAATTCAGTGAAAATTGAATCTCATGGATGAGATTCGCCGAATGTTGTGACATAGCATATGAGTATACAGATG
Organism: Sequoia sempervirens; assembly: GCA_007258455.2. Taxonomy (NCBI): domain Eukaryota; kingdom Viridiplantae; phylum Streptophyta; class Pinopsida; order Cupressales; family Cupressaceae; genus Sequoia; species Sequoia sempervirens. The sequence continues at coordinate 103,050,288 of VDFB02047397.1, read as the reverse complement.
ACGCCTTTTAGAGCATTGTATGGCTATGATGCTCCTAGTTTCCTTGATTTACTATTGAGTGATTGCAGAGTACCTAGTGTTGGGGATCTGTTACAGGAGAACCAGGACATCAAGAGAGCCCTTCGTGAGAACATTCAGAAGGCTCAAAATCAGCAAAAGCAGTATGCTGATCAAAGGAGAGTTGAGCGATCATTTGAGATCGATGACATGGTGTATCTAATGCTGCAGCCTTATAGGCAATCCACTCTTAGGAAGAGGGGCGCAGAGAAACTCAAACCATGCTACTATGGGCTGTTCAAGATTGTCAAGCGTGTTGGCGAGGTGGCTTATGAGTTAGATTTACCGGTGGACAATAAGGTTCACAATGTGTTCCATGTGTCTCGCCTCAAGAAGGCGTTGGGGACAACATGCGATTCCTTCTATAGACTTACCACCCCTGGATGATGAGGGGAAGTTGATATTAGTACCTAAGACCATTCTGGATTCCAAAGAGCGTCATCTTCGGAGGCAGGTTATCAAGGAATATTTGGTTAAGTGGAGAGATCTACCGGTAGAGGATGCTACTTGGAAGGGTGATAGTATTCTACAGCATCCAGGTTTGAGTTTTCTTAAGGACAAGCAAATTCGGGGAGGGTGGACTGTAATGTCCCCACTCTAGTCAGTTTCAGGAGGAGTTGAGTTAGCCTATTTCTTGGACACTTGTAGGTTGCAGGATCTGGTTAGGGGGTCAATGGCCGTTTTGGTGGGTATTGTCATTCCCACTCCTTCACTTCAGTATTGGATTCAGTACAGGCGTTTGTAGTTCAATGTTCGCAAGCTTCTAACGACACGGAAAAATACTGAGTTTGGAGGGAGTTATCAGTATTTTTGTGGTTAAGTTATTTATTTAACTTATTGATTTATTATAAAGTCAAATTGACTTTATAAAAAGGTAAACGCCACTTAAATATATAATAAAGTGATAAATAAATCACTTAAGTGAAAAGGTGCGCTCAAAGGATTTAAAGTAACTATTGAGACTATTGAGAAAGGCTTAAATACATTTTAAATGTATTTAAATGACAAAAGTCGTGCTTTTTGGAGATATAAGGAAAAAGGATGCAAGTTGACCTCACCTTTTGATCATTTGACATTATATCTTGTATTTTTCTCTGTGGTTTTTGTCTGAGGACAGGGGTTTCAAGAATTCTTCTTTGGAGAGCGATAATTCTTCATTGATCTGTGATTATGAGACTGTGAAATACCAATTGAATGGTTGCTACTGAGGGAGCTTCATACAAAAGTTCATCTGGTCTTATATCAGAGTTTTATTCAGAAATTTTTCAATTTGTAATAAGGGAGAGGGCTTCACATCTTGGACGCCATCTTCAACAGTTTTCTGCTTTCAATAAAGGATCTTCATCATCTTTCAGAGGCCGTACCATTTGCATTGGGTGACGTGTCATCTGGAAAGGGCGTATGAAGCTAGAGGCAAAAACGCCTCTCCTTTTGGCCAGTTCTTAGTTCCATCTTGGGCACCTATCTTTCTCAGCAGCTGTTCACCAAATTCTATGTGGGAGAAAGCAGATCCAGAGCCTAGGCGTTGCTCATCAGTTTCAGCCATTCCTGCCTGGCATGTGCAAAATTTCTTTACTTAAATAATCTGGAGGGTTTCAGGTATTTCTTTTGTATGCAATTTCTTTGTATGAATTGCCAGATATACAATACAATTACTGTTTCTCAGATTTAGCTTTAAGTTTAGTTTTATCTCCATTTATGCTTGGCGCACTCTGAATTTCTTGCTAAAAAAAATTCATCAAAAACCAAACAAAACACAAAAACAGACAGTTATTGTTCAGAGGTTGAGTTGGAGCCAGCTGGGCTCTTCACAATTAGAAACTAGTTTTTATTCTATTGAACACATAAAACTATAAATTATCTTTATAAACAAGAATTTTTACATATGACAATTCAATAGATTTGCTTAAGATTTTCATTGTGAGTATCCAGTTGTCAGAACAGAATAGATAGAAGTAGAATTGCTATTTTCCTTTATGTAAATATTAGAGAGAGAGAGAGAAGTAACCAGAAAAGTGAAAACCATGTATAATTGATACAATTAATTCAATAAATATTAAATAATTATAAAATTTATAAAATCACACTACAGTTTACCACTACAGCAACCCCACAGAACCCAATCTTACACCTTTCAACTATAAGGTCACTGCCACAATGATAAAGGTTCTAAATCAGCCAGCATGTTTATACTTATTTATGTGGCTCAGCATAAATTGGTAGAGGAATTGACTTTCTTAAGAAGGTTCGACTAGTAAGCATCTTCTCAGCTAAGTAGGATGGCATTGTGGGAATGAGGCCAGCTGGAATAATAATAGATTTTGATTGTTATCATGATTGTTATCATACTCTTATGAATGTAAGCTAAGCAACCTCCTAAACATGCTTCCGAATGCATTTAAGGACAAAAACACAAAAGAGCAAAGATAACGATCCAGGTCCAAAAGCAGCAGATATTTTCCTCCTTATTAAAGCAACTTGGTGTAAAATGGTATCAGAATTGACTATCTTATGTAATTGTGAAGAGTTAGTAGCTTCTCAGCTAAGGTATATGATATTGATGGAGGGAGGCCATATGTTCAAATTTCCTCCATGTTAATGCATTTTGGTGTAAAATGGTATAGGAATTGACTATCACATGGAGTTGTGATGCATTAGTGGCTTCTCCGATAAGGGATATTACTATATAATACTGCCATGCCGGCCAGATATTTTCCTCTTTGTTAATGTGGCTTGATGTCAAATGCTACAGAAATTGGCTACCTTCTGAAATTGTGAAGAGTTAGCTGCTTCTCAGCTAAGGGCCAGCAGGGAGAAAAAAAAAATTGACTATTTAAACTGTATTAATGTCTACTAACTGATACCCTAAATATACTGTTGCATATCCTTAATAGAAAAATGTTCCGAGCTTGAAAATCTTAGACACAGGTTTAAAGGTTAGTGACGTAAGTAGCAGGTGCATTCATATGCAGTGATCCAGGTTCAACTACCCACACTGCAACAAGGAAACCCAGAATCCAGATGACATGTCTCATAGGTTGTGAAACATCAAAATATGGTAAAGTGAGGTAATAATAAATATGAAGGACAATTTTTAGGTGTGACATTCAATCTCATACCCCTCACAGTAACATTGAAATAAGGCATAACACAGTCTAGTGCTGAACCCTGTGAAAAAAGAAACATTACAAAGGCAAATATCGGTTAACTTATTTCAATTTTCAAGCAACCTCAAAAGCATGTTCATTAAATAAAACTTAGTTTAATAGAGAACTGAAAAAGTCTCTCAACAATCCAATGGGATAGGGTAAAATGGGAAAAGATAATGTCCCCCCCATGTTCAAATCTCAGGAGACACGATAAAGTGTTGATATGGGTTAAATAACACAACCAATTTGCTGGGTGTTGTGTATATCCAACAAATGAGGTTGGGTGCAAGTTCTAAGCGAATAACAGAGGAGATGCACCTGAATTCTGGCAGCTAAATTGAAGGCTAAGAAAGGGTAAATTCGGAAAAGAGCGTCCTTGGATTATGGTAGCTGAGCCGAAGGTTGAAAGAGAAAAAAATGTACTCTATAGAATAGATAACATGGTGGCTAAGCCAAAGGTTGCTCAAAACAAAAACAAAAAGTAGTAAACTCGACAAAAGAAAAAGATGCACCGTGGTCAATGTCAGCTAAGCAGAAGATTAACGGAAAAACGTAAGGATGAAGAGATACCCTTTGATCATAGCAGCTAAACCAAAAAAGAGGCAGATTGGCACTAAGCAAAGCTTAACCAGATTTTAAAATAAACAGGTGAATTTGGCAGAATAAATATCAACAGATAGTGATGGCTAAACCATAGATAACCATTAATTTTACATAAACAAAAAGAAAAAGCGTACCAGAACAAAAAAAACATTTTAAGATTTTAAAGAATGATTCTAAATAAGAAGTGAAATGGACTGTGGACAAAAAAATGGTTGTGAATGATTTTGATTTACCTTGGAATCTCGAGTGCGTACAATGTGGGCATCTCTAAACTTGTCAGTGAGGCGAATCATGTAGCAAGCCAGCGCTTCGTCACAATGGAAGGAGCCATTGTGCGTCCCAACCTTCTTGGTATTATTATTATTATTGAGCTTGCTTCTCTTGGCGGAATGGAGGTCCTCTGCCTCTGCGTGCATAGACATGGATGTAATAGAGAAGAGGTTAAATTCTTTAGAGAGTTTAAAGTTATTAATGGGGGATGAGATACAGCTACGAAAACCCACACCTGCAATTCTACCCCACATGGAAAATAAGAGAAGATATATTCACAATTGTCGATTACAGGTTACAAAGAGTCGGGGGTTTTGTGGGGTTTAGGTAGTTTCAGGTAAGGAAGTGGTCCCATACAGGGGCTTTAGGGTTTATAATTCTGGAGTTCAGAGATTTCATGGTATTAGGAAAAACTTGTTACAGTATAAAATGGTGCAATTCTTTTCCTGTTTCTCAAGATGATCACGGGATCGAAGAACCCATGAACATAATGAACCATGTTGTCCAAAGATTCTCTTTTAAAAAAATATATTTCAAAATCCTTAGTAAAATTTGTTAGGGGATATTTTTATGGTCAATGCCTTGTAATATGGCCCTCCGTTAAATAATATTAGGCCTTTTCAAAACAATGGGACATGTCCTTGATTCTTTGGTTCTTTCATTTTCTCGTAAAGTGAATATATGAAAGGTCTCGATGATCTTACAGGGAAAATTATAATTTGTGGATGAAATTCTTAGTTGAAATTTTCATGTGTGTTTTATGTTTAGTGAGTTCATTATTCAAGCTATCGTTGGTTTTTCATACTTTTTGACATACTTAGCACCTTATAATCAAGTGTCAAGGTGAGAAGTTCCTCTAAAATTCTAAACCCCGATATTTCCTATTATTTTCCCTACAATCTTAGAGTTCCTCGATCCCTTGTAACCCATAGAGTCTCGTGGTCCCCATTCCTCGGTCTCTCCTAGACCCCCATCCCTAGTCTCTTCCTTTGCCCTTGGCCATCAGTTCCCTCTTCCTCTTTGAACCCAATCCTTCGCAATGTCCTATGTCTTCTCAATGTTCCTTATCCCTGGCCCTAGCCTTGAAACCCTTATGTGGTTCCAAATCCTAGACTTTTGAGGATATCATGCACTTGCACTATTTCCCAAGTTCCATGTCCCTTTAATTTATTGAGACCCTATTTCCATCCCCTCAATTCCAAAGTTCCAAGTTCCCCCAAAACTCTGATACGTTGATAACCTAATACCTTCATCATCTTTTCTTACCATTTGTTGAAGTCCCCTCACCCCCATACTTTTGGGGAAACCTTGCACCTTTGTACCTTTCCCTCACTCCTTGTTCTCCTTAAAACCCTAAGCCCTTACCCTATAAACTCCCAATCCTCATTCACTTTCATATCTCAACCCTTTCCCTATTCTCTTTTATCTTGAAGTTCAAACCTTTAGGGGTCCAAGTGGAAAATTTTCACCCCTTCCTCGTATCCTTATTCCTCCTGATTCCCCAACCAAGTGTTCACTTCTCTCCTTGGAGTCTAAACTTTTGAGGAAACTTGTAACCCTTTCACTTTGTTTCATTTTCCTTGAGGTCTCCATTTTCCAATCCTTTGTCTTTCCAATATACATTCCTCCTCCCTTGGACTTCTTGCACATGACATCAATTGGCTCAAATTCTCAAACCCTTGCCATGGTTTCTTGTGCAACCAAAACCCCTAACAAAAATTGATGAAATCCTCCCACTTGCCTTTCTACCATTCCAAGACTTCTTTAAAACTAGAAGGAATGGTGCTTGAGCCTCAAGGATTCCTTTGTAGCTTTTGAGGTCTTTTCTTCATGCCCTAAGATGCCAAACTATCAACTCCATTAATGTGATGGGAAAATGCATATGAGAAAGTATTTTTCCATGTCTTAGAGGTATGACTAGACAATTTGCAAGAAATGGCATGTGACAAATCAATAAGGGTGATGTGGGTGTGGCATGGGTGCCCATTAACACATCTACCTCACCCTTTATTAGACTTGATATGCATTCCCATTTCATTTCTTCCTCTTCCTAATGATGGATCATTGAGTGTGATCCAAAACATCGACAAAAAAATACACAATTGAATCCAAAAGCTCAATATTGTAACCTCATAGACTGTGGAAAACTCATACCAACTATATCTTGATATTTCTTTCATGCTTATTTTTAAGATTCCAAGCACACTTTGCACTTCAACCTTTTGGTGTGACTTGCGAGGAGGTTATACAAATCTAAAACTTCATTGTTTAAAGGGTTGGTAGAAGAGAGGATAAACTTGTAGCAATTGCAGAGAAAGAAAGAGAAAAATATTGTAGCAAACCTTAGGGTTTCACCTTCCAAGACATGGTAGAAGTATTTTTGTGCTTTAATGATATGGGTTCATCCTAACAATTCTAATAAAGATTTGTAAGATTTAAAGAGCAAATGTAATGAGTAGAATTGACCGTGACTGAGTGTCTCCATGTGTATGGTGTGCATTTCTAGTTGTGTTGTTGATTAGTTAGCCAACCAGACAATTGTAGAATCCTTGCAAAGGATTTGTAAGGTATCTTTTCAATAAATAAATGAAATGTATGGGTATGCTCATGGATTAATACTCATTTAATATTCTACAAATATCTATTATATTTTCATGCATTTGTGTAGAATCTAGATCACGTGTGTGACTAAATAGATATTATCTTTAGTGATATCTTCATTAAGATGTCACATATGGTTTTAATTATTGCATCTTTTGAATGAATTTAGTGACTTTGTTGCCTAGCTAGATACATCCACTAATCTACCATTGGATCCATCTCCCATCATGTATAACACACCAAAAACATTCAAATACAAAGAATCTCTTCAATTTGTATCAATTTAGTGTGTTCCAAAAGTCATGTCTACTGTGAAATAATATTAGGGATTATCATAAATCACATTCCTAGATAATTAGTGTGGCAGGTTATTTGTTTTATTAAGGTTCTTGACCTTGACTGTTCAAATTAGCACATAGATACAAAGTGATAACCAAATAAGAGTATATCAAGTGTAGTGAGTATGGTTTGTGTCAAGGTGATCATTTATTTCCTATAATTATATCAATTACAACACCTTAGGGAAGCCTTCCTTTGTACAACAAAGTAAAATTTAGAAATATTTTTTATCCACCCTAGCAATTGGTTTGTTGTTTCCTAACTTGATCATAGATTAATGGTTTTCTTCCCAAGTTTGACACCTCTAATACTTAGAAGAAGATCCAAACTTAGGGATTTGGGACCCACAACTCTAATAACTAATAAATTAGTGATGTTTCCAAGGATATAAAAATATTATTTTGAAATTTAAGACCTTGGTAATCTTACAATGAAGATGATGGTTTGGGTAACTTGATAGCCCATTAATTTATGCCAAAATAAGGCATAATAAGACAACAAGGAAGTAGGTCAATGTTTGGTACTTTGAAGTTTTAGATGTTGGGAAATCTTTTATTTCTTCCAGGTGAACAATGGTGACTCTATTTTAGTCAAACCCAGAACTAGAAATCAAATCAATATACTCAAAGATGGAAAGAAGAAGGTAGGCTAGGTACAACAAGAATAAGATGAAGCTTCAACTCTTGCACACAAAAAAACATCCATGATGGGAAGCTCAAACAATGGTAACCTAACTATCAACATTTAGAAGTAGAAATTATTTATTTTATGATTCAAGAGATTAACACATGTATAGTTCTAAAGACTCAAGTGATAAATACATAATTAGAAAGCATAGAAAATTCATTCGCCTGATTATGAAATAAGGAGAAATTATATGATTGTTAGTAGAAGAGATAGGGATATAAACTATAATGCACATCATGTTGGCTAGTGTCTCACTTCTCCTAGCATGTCATATAGCTACGAAGATGAACTAGAAAATTTTCTAAATTATGTAAGAAATGAGATACAAAAATAAATGGAAATGGATGAAATGTAGGAAGCTTAATTATAAATAATTTATATGCTTCTTGGTAGGATGAATGGGGATGAAAGTTATGATATACAAATTTTTGGCATGAGAGATCAGGATGTGGAAACACGTGTATCTAGTCAGTAACCCCTTCTTCCCAAGATTTCATGTAGAGAATAATACAAATAGGAAGAATAGGTGTCATTTCACCTTAAGTGAGAACAACATCAACTTCCCAAAGAGCTCAACTTAGCATCCCTAGGAAAATGAATGCCCTCTTAGTGAGCCAAGAGGAAGATTATACTAAGTAATATGAAGATGAGGATGATCAATATGATGCATCAGGATATGACTTCATGGAAGCAGAAGAGGATTATAGTGATTATGATGCAGTTAATATGAGCTTTCAAGATGAGCATGGTGTTGATGTAGAATAGCATGAGTTGCCTTCTCATATCATAGAAAATCCAAGGGAATTCATACAATCAACCCATGAGTCCAATCTATCATGTGAAGACATAAAAACATGTGTAAATGCAACAATGGTTCTAGTTCGAATTGGATAATTGAGATATGGTAAAGTTCCTACATGAAGTGATGATACTACTACTATATTAGAGGGAAATCCCATGTGTAGTAAGAACTTACAAATAGTAGAGGATAAGACAAGGAACAACAATGTTACAAAAGTGATGGAGAGAAAGAAGAGTATAGTGTAGTAATGGGTAGTAAAAAATAAAGAGGTGCTACAAGCTCATGAACATGAAGTTCTAAGAGGAGTAATTCCAAATGATGACAAGGAGTAATCAGTTCAATCTTAGCCACTAAAAGTGCAATGTGTAGAGAGAAAAGAGGAACAAGGAACTAAATATTCCTTCTTACATTCAAGTCATACCTTGCATTCCCAATTGAAATTACTTGATCTTCCCATGTGATCAAATTGGCCTATCTTGTGAAGATATCAACATATAGAGGAAGCGAGATGCCTACACATTGAAGAGGACAATTATAACTCCACAAATGAAATGTCATTAGTTGATTTTGGTCCTTTCTCTCTTTGGATTTATTATGAAGAAGAAGCAATTCCTAATTTATTTATTTGCCTTGCTAATGTTGATGATGTTAATGAAGAAACAACCACTTGGAGCAAGAAACCAAATGATGCATATATGTAATTCAAAGAAGATTTCCAACTTGCATTAACTTTGATAAGTTTAGATTATTATGAGACTTTCTATATTTTTTTCTTTGCCACATCATACATGATTATTGTATTTATACTCCAAATGGATGAAGTTTGGTAGAAAAACATATTACATTTATCAGTAGATCTTCACATGATGACAGGTGGAGTTCATCATGGAATAGCATGTTGGCATTCATGGAAGATCTTGGTGTGGGATGGATAAAACAAATTTTAATGAGGTATATTTCAAATGTGCATTCACCTTTTGCTACCTCCAAAATGATTTGGAGGGTAGGGATTACTATTTTTCTTGGATAACATGAACTGCCCCTAGATACATGGAATAATAGTTAGTATGGAACATTCAAGTTGTAGCTCCAAAGGTATGTGTTGATGCTTAGGGAAAATAAAAATGGGTTGATACTTAAATGTTCTAGAAATTGGAGAATAATATAGCTTCTAGTGAGGCAATATAAATTTTCTAAGGGGCATGGTGATAATGCATACTACCTCAAGAGTTTGGCCAAAGAGCTAGTGAAATTATCAATCCACAATTCTATGGATTGGTAGTGATTTTGTAATTACTAGCCCCATCATATGCATTTTTTTTTGTTTCATGGGTTGTCTTATGTTTTAAGTATCATTTTGTGTGTTTTTTTGTGTATACATGAATTATGTGTGATCGTGATGAAGTGCAGTTGTCCCAATTCCCTTTTTTGTACATCCCTATGTTGGTCTACTCCCAAAGTTTTGGATTCTCATTGTACTTACATGAGATACATGTCCCCAACAAGGATGCTCTTTCAAAATGTTTTATCTCAAAATAGTTAGTAATTTTTTTATGAGATATTATTGTGGTCAACACCTTGTAATATGGCCCTTTCTTAAGTGATATTAGACCTGTTATGTGATTTATTTCCTAAGAGAAGAGAAAGTTATGAAATAACCCTTTAGAATTAAAAGGGAGATAGAAAAATAAAGGATATTATGATCCTTTGGTTAAAAGAGATATTAATAAAGAATATGTATAAAAACTCTTTTAAAAAGGTGGAAGAATAATTATTTATTTAATAATTATTAGATGCAGCCTTTGTGAAAGGGTGTGATGGTTTGGAAACCACCCCTTAAGGCCTATATAAGCATTTATGCAAGACTTGGAAAGGCATGGAGAACATTTAAGTAAGGAGAGCATTCAAGGAAGAAGAAAGTGATTTGGTGAGCTATGTGCATTAGATAAGGGAGCACACAAAGTGTGTCCAACCTAGGGTACAAGGTACACTCAAGACTGTCTTGGCCAAGGCTTGGTTATTTGCACTTGTGTTAAGCATTATTTTGTTGAACCAACACTTGTGTAGAGCGTTGTAGTATGCTTTGTTCCTTATAGATTGTTCCATAGCAATACCACTGATGTCTTCCTTGGGTGAAAGTCTCCTTTCCAAGTATTGTGATTCAGATAAGTTGAAAACCATTGATTCTAAAATATATTGAGAATTATATATATGATTTTGGTGTTAATCTATATGAATTATGTAGATGTGTGATTCAACTTACTATGTTAATTATTTACTTTAGAATCCTTGTCTAATTATTACATATTATAGTTTGTTTGTTTTATTAGTTATTCACATCATTTTAGTAACATTACATCTTGTAAAAAATATCTTAACTCTAACATTTAATCTATTAAATTTGCTGCTAATACTTAAACAACTTTAGAAGTAAAATTGACATTATATTTGGTCCCAGAGCCTAATATTCATGCCTTCCTATCTTTGAAATTTTCTTTATGATTTAAACTTTCATATTAACCAATCTTTAAATTGCTATTTGTGTGTGTCTAGTATTAAACATTTTCCCTAACCTTTGAGTCATGAAACTTAAGTCTATAAGATCTAACTTATAATCTTTGTATATATATGTTAATTTTTCTTTCTTTATTTGTTCATTAGTATTATTGAAAATCCTAGATCATATGTGTGTTCATATTCATATTCATATTCATATTCATATTCATATTCATATTCTAGAGTTAATATTACTTTTTCAAACTTCCTATTTACACTCAGACTTAACTTGAGATACCATATCCATAGCTTATTAATAGGATTTACATATATATGTTCAAGTAAGTTATTAATGTAATAACCTATTATTTTCTTTAATTATAATATATATGGTTAAGTTTATTCATCACTCTCTTGAAATATCTATTCTCTCTTTTAAGAATGTATCCTTCAAAATCAATCGAGTTCGCTTGCTATTCACATTCTATCATGTGGCCATCTATATCTTCTTGTACACTAACATGGACTATGAATCATCAACATTTCTTGGTATCCAAAAATTTGTACAATATAGTATATAATATACTAAATCGTAATTGAAAGAACATATCTCTAAAGGTTGAGAACTCTTTCATCACGGGTCATGTCTCCTAAAGATGACACTTGATGGTGTATTTCCACATTGAAAGATGTGGCGATTGAAAGTTGTTTATAAGTTGACATTTTTATTCATCACAAAAAAAATCAAGAGAAAATTCAGCGAATTAGAATTTACAGGTGATATTAATGCCAACACTCATGGCTCTAGTCTTATCTAATAGAAACAAGCCCTTTCAAACATGATAGGATGTGGATAGATATATTAAATTTTGTAGCAAAGAAAATATTGGCATAAATTATGCTTTAATTTAACTCCTAGGGACTGAAATTTGAATGACCATGTATGTTGTTCTTCTTTCGCATTCATCATATGGAAGAAATTAAATTTGTATTATATTCAGGTGACATAGTGGATGACTTTTGTCTTATAAATAACTAATTTTGCATCTTCATAGAACATGGCTGCCAAAGTGGACATCTCTACGTTGGTAAAGCAATATTATAATCCCAATGCTATTGGCCACATAAATTTAGATCGGTTATTATTTTGCCAAAAAATTACATTTATAAAAGAGAACAATTCATGTTCATGCAATTGAAAAAATTCACGAAGTTCTTGAACAAATGAGAAAGAGAAAGCAAGGAAAAAGGACACTAATAAATAATATACAAGAAGAATTGGAAATATGATATTTTGTGATTAGCATTGAATTGCAGGATTTCATGGCCACCTCATCTTTTTCTGCATAAACCTATCTTGTAAGTCATAATATACCTGCATTTTGAAGTGAGACGATTTAGGATTAATAATTATTCTTCACTATGGTTTTTAATTTGTGCATACATAACTATTCTCTACACTTAGTGGAATTGACATGGTATGAGAATTGAACCTAGATTCTTGGAAGTGAATTTATAGGAGTGGATGATCATAGCAAATGTTTCTCAACTCATTGTACTTAGATTTAAAGTGGGGCAATGTTTATAAACATCATTTGAGATTATACTAGAGACAAATTCATTTGTATTTGGTCAAACTTCTCAATGAATTTATTCATTGACTTTGGAATAACAATTGTAGACAATAGATAAATATGTAGGAATCTATAAGATGGTGAAGGTTTTGATAATAATATTAGATTATTCATTTCTTAATAATGTTACTATGATAGTGTCCAAATAGAATAATGATTTTCCTTAAGTACAATAACATAAGTGAAAAGTTTGGCATAGGATCAAATTTGAGTTTTAAATTCTTAAATGTTTGATGTTCAAGTTTGTGTGTAGAGATGACTAGGTTTAATTTCACATATACAAATTTGATCAAGGCGAGAAAATAGAAGTAATTAATTTCTTAGAAATAAAGAGTTTCCAGTGATAATGATATTTGCACGTAAATCCAACCAAAGAAACAAACTAGAAACTTTAGGCAATAGTTAGGAATCAAGTTAAATAGAAATCACCATAGGACTAGTCAATGAAGGAGGAGATCTCTTTTTATTTGAGTTTCACCATACAAAAAGGAAAACTTAATTTTGAATCATAGAACCCTAAATATCAAATTCACACGTAGGTTTGGATGATTCACAAAGCTCTTGGAAAATTGATTTATCTCAAGATTTCAAATAAGAAATGATCATTTTAGTGGTATTAAGTTCATATTGATTTTGGGTAGTACCCTTCTATAAGGACTTGTCTATGAATTAAGAGTTAGTGCATTAGTATTTTTAGAGTTAATTTTATATATGCATATTAATTTTTTAGTCAATTTTTTTTGTCTATTTTGAGTGACTTTGCTATGCTTGCTATGCTTATTCAAAATTAACATCTAGATTTATTTAATGTGAGTTACATTATGGGCCCATAACCCATAGTTCCTTGGATTCATATATTAAACTTGGAAAATTGACACTATGTTTGGAATGAGTTGGTGAGAATAACATAACAATATTATAGGATATGAAACCAAATAGGCTCTCTTAGGCTTAGACATGAGAGCATGCCAAATTTTGCAAGGGGGAGACTATATATTCCAACTTTTTTCTATGATATGCAAGTAGGTTATGTGATGTTTAAATCTTTCACATGTTTCTTTTATAAATAATTTTAGTGAATTTCTTATGTTGTCAAAATTATAAGAAAACAATAGGGTTATTGAAGATTCATATCAGTAATTTTTTACAACTTTGAACAAAACTAAATTTAGACAACAACCATACTTGAATTACACATCCTAAATGTACATGGATATACAAATTATAGCCTTGAGAAGTCTAGCAAATTTCACATATTTGGTATTGGTTGTTTCTCACTTTTTAATCTAATTACCTACGAGTCTTTGACAAAGTAATATATGTTGAAAGATGTTATGTCTAGATTAGGGGTTACAAGCACTCTTTAATATTGATAGAAATATGATAATTTACATTATGGAATTCTAAATTTACCTAAAGTTTTGTTTGAGTTACCTCATGAAATGATATTTTAAGGTTAATTGTGTACTAGTCTCCATTTAATTGTATTTGGTATAGGAAAAGAAAGATTAGACCTAGTATTTTTATGAATTACTCTATGGGTACTCATAACCTATTGTTGTTTTCTTTTGCTTAAGGTGTTTAATGGAAATTTTTTAGTACCATCTTTATCTATTGTACTTTGTTATTGGACTTGATCAACCCATTAACCTTGTACATGTGTTTTATTATATAGGACTAAGATTCTTTGGTACTCATGTAGTTTGAATTGCATGAATTTATCATCTTAGAATGTATGTTGAGTATATAGGTTATACTTTTATAAATTGTGAGTGACCATGTAGTATTGGATATGCATAGTAAGTATTGTGTGATCAGATTATAATACTTAATAATTTAAAGGAGTTATCAACTTCGGTTGCATTTTACAGATCAAAAAAAAAATTAAGGAGTTACATTAGTGAGTAAAATGGTAAAGTTGAAGGATAGGAGGTTAAACACATAAGCTAAAATTATTTTTTCAATTATAAAATTCATGATATATTTCATAAGACATCTATATAGTTCTCATCATAATTTTGATTGGAAAAGTGATTTTATTAAAATTACTTTTCATTTGAAAAAAATTTAAAAAGGGTGATCTATGAATTCAAAGAAGCAAATAATGTAGATAAAGTAAAGAATAAAATAGACATATTATGAAGAATACAAATATTCAATGTTAGTATCTTCAATTATTGATCATGTGTTTTCTTTGAGTTGTGATGCAGATGTATCTTGTGCTACTGAGGATAGTAGTTAATTTACAGGGGGAGAAATGTTATGTGACCTTTTCCTTAAGAGAAGAGAAAGTTATGAAATAAATCTTTAGAATTAAAAGGGAGATAGAAAAATAAAGGATATTGTGATCCTTTGGTTAAAAGAGATCAATAAAGAATATGCATAAAAACTCTTTTAAAAAGGTGGAAGAATAATTATTTATTTAAATAATTATTAGATGCAACCTATCTGAAAGGGTGTGTTGGTTTGGAAACCACCCCTTAAGGCTTATATAAGCATTTATGTGAGACTTGGAAAGGCATGGAAAACAATCAAGGATGGAGAACATTCAAGGAAGAAGAAAGTGGTTTGGTGAGCTATGGGCATTGGAGAAGGGGGCACAGTCCAACCTGGGGTATAAAGTACACTCAAGATTGTCTTGGCCAGGGCTTGGGTATTTGCACTTATGTTGAGCATTCTTTTATTGAGCCAACACTTGTGTAGAGTGATGTAGTATGCTTGATTCCTCCTAGATTGTTCTATAGCAAGAGCTAGTACCACTAACATCTTCCTAGGGTGAAAGTGGCTTTTCCAAGTATCACGATTAAGATAAGTATTGAAAAGCATTGGTTCTAAAATATATTGAGAATTATATATGATTTTAGTGTTAATCTATATGATTTGTGTAGATGTGCAATTCAACTTACTATGTTAATTATTTACTTTAGAATCCATGTATAATTATTACATATTATAGTTTGGTTATTTTATTAGTTATTCACATCATTATAGTAACATTATATCTCTTTATAATTTTGATTGAGGATGATGCGCTCGGGCGGGAAAGGAAGTGGACGAAGCAGTTCAAATTCTACGCAGGCGGGAGAGAAAGATTCAGACGAAGAAGATGATGACGGTGGGAGGAATCTTGCTGCTGGGGTCTGCCATGTTCATGGTGGGTTGGCTTCAGGGTTTTCTGGTGGGATGAGGAAGGCTTTGGTTGTCTATCGGTGCCTTTCTCTCTCTCTGAGGATGGCTGGGCATCCGTGGGAAGCCTGGACCATGGTTGAGGCTAGTTCTGCTCCTGGCGTTAGTTCTCTTGTGGTGGTTCGTGCGCCTTCTTCTGAGGGGTGGTCTCTTTCTCCTCTCTGGTGGGTGGACCTTCCTCCTCTATTTGTGTCAGCAGTTTATAGATGGGTCAGCTTCTTTTTTAATCTTGGACCCCCGCCTTCTTTTGATCTTCTTTTATTGCTTGGGGTTTGGGAAACTTCCTATTTTTCTGTGGGACTGTGTGGTGGATGGCATTTCCCTGACTGGGTGAGCTTCAAAACTGTGTATTTTAGGGCTTTTTTTGCCATCGTTTTCTCTCAGTCCGAGTCACAAAATTCTGGTAGTTTCTCAGCTCCTCTTTGGCCCCTGTTTTCATCTGGTTTCCTTTTTCTGTGTGGGGGTGTCGTTGGTGTTTTTTTTGTAGGGTTTGCTTATCTGAGGGCTTCTTTGTTTGCCTCTGCTTTTGCTATGTCCCTTTGGCAGGAAAACAATGGTTTTGTTGTTTCTTGTCTCTCCTTGTTCTTTAAAGCTTTTTTTGTTTTTTTGGGAGAGGTGTGTCTGCCTTGGAGTCCTTCGGGGCCTCTTTGGGGTGTTTTATTTTTTAGATTGGGGTCTGTGTTTCTCTTTCTTCTATTTGTGACCTCTGGGTATTGTTGTGGTGGGCGTATTTTTGTCCCTCACCTTTTCGGTTCCATGGCTTGGCTTTTCAGGTCTCTTTTGGTGCATCCTTGGGTTTTTTTGGTCTTTCCTATGGAGGTGGTCCTATCTTCTATTGAGGGGGAGATGGTGGAGGCCGGAAGTGACTTTTCTCCTATAGAGGTGGAGTGGGATGTTGCTAGTTGTGCTTGGAAAGGCTATTGGGGAGCTATTGAAGCCCTGTTTTATGGTGGCCTGGGTTTTGATGAGGACCTACATGCTGTGTTCTTTTCTTTATCTTCTATAGAGGTGGAGATTTTGATTAGGAAGCAGATCTTTGTGTTATTCAATCCCAAGGTTTTTGAATGTTGCAGCTATGAGAAGTTTGGAGTTCTTTCCTTTAGAGGTGGAGAGAATATATTTGCTGGTGCTCTGTGCTCCTGTGTTTACCTGTCCTATAAAGATGGTAGGAGTGGGTTGCTGGACTCTGCTACTTCGGCTGGTGGAGCTTTGATCATGATTTGTATTGTGAAAAGTTACATATTTGGGTTTAAGGTCCCTGTCAAAACCTTGTGTTAAGGGCTGTTGGTCTTGTCTATAACTATTGAGTGTAGTGGGTTGTTGGTCCCGCAAAAACCAATGGTGCCAAGATTTATGTGATTTCTTGGTTGTTTTTATGGGCAACTTGTTGGCTTGTGGCAGGTTGCTGGAGTTTTTTCCTCCCTGGTGAGCTACTGGATGTTTTTGTTTCTATCTTTGAGCAACCTATTTTCCTTGGAGTGGGCTTCGTGTCCACTTAAGACTTGATGGTTTCGGGTCCATTCAAAACCTGTTTTTCCTTTTTCAAAAACATTATATCTTGTAAATTATCTTAACTCTATCATTTAATCTATTAAATCTGATGCTAATGCTTAAACAACTTTAGGAGGAAAAGCGACATTATAAGACCTCTCTAAGTTTTAAGACTTTTTAGAGACATTGGGACATGTCATTAGTTCCTTAGTCTTTCTACTTTCCTAATTCCTCACAAATATTAAAATATAAAAGGTCTTGAGTTTGATGATCTTAAGAGTTATATTATAGTTTTTGGATGAAATTCTTTATTGTGGGTTTGGTGTTGGTATTAGAAAACTTGAAATCACTATGTTTGTTTTATGTCTAATGATTTTACTGTCTCCTTCATTAGGTTTTTAGATTTTCAGAGTTACTTGGCACCTTAGCACCAAGTACAGAGGTGTGAAGTTCCTTCAAAACTCTAAACCTTAGAATCCCCTACTATTTTCCCTGTGGTCCTATAGTTTTTCAATCCCCCAAAACCCTAAATTCCTATTCTACCCATTCTTTAGTCTCTCTTGGACCTCAATCCTTGGTTTCTTCCTTTTCCCTTGGTCCTGAGTTCTCTCTTCAGATCAAGTCTCAATCCTTGGTGTCGTTCTATACCTGCTATATGTTCCTTATTTCTCCTACTACCCTAAAACACTTACGTGTTCTCTAACCCAAAACTTTCAAGGACATTGTGCACCTTTTCATTTTTCCTTAGCTTCATTATCCCACTAACTTCTTTGGACCCTATTTCTATCCCCTCAGTTTTGGATTTCCAAGCTCACCCGAAACTTCAAAACCTTGAGATCTTGATACCCTAATTCTCCAATCCTTCTAATTCTCTTTAAATTCCCCACATCCCTATTTGAACTTTTGTGGAAACCTTGCACCTTTCCCTCGATCTTTATTCTCCTTGAAACCTTAAACCTTGGTCCCATAATCCATTGGTTCATATTCCCTTTTAGATCCGAACCCTCTTCTTATTCTCTCTTATCTCATAGCTTGGACCTTTGGGGGTGCTTGGTGTTGGAAAAAATAGGAGGGGGATGCACACCCACATACTATTCCATAAAGCGGAAAAAGGCACAGTTCATTTCCCACATTGACCCTTAGAGAGAAATTCACGCAAAACCAGTTTCAACAACTCCATTTAAAACCACAGAACCAATAACCATGAAAGAAGGAATAAAAGACATGAACACACAGATATACGTGGGGAAAACCCTTTCGGGTAAAAAACCCCACACTCCAAAAGCCTAGATCACCATTATATTATTCAGCAACAAAAAATGTTACAATACAATATCAGGCTCATAGCCTTTTTAGAGTTTACATCTTGTTTCATTCTAGAGAATATTTGGCAACTCAAACCCTTGTGACCATCTCTCTCAATGAGAAACATCTCATGGCTACACAGCTACATGACTTGTCCATTAGCCTCTCGGCCTCTCTGTCGCACAGTCGCTCAGCCTTCACCTTCTATAAGATCTGTCTCTGCCACAACATCACAACCACTCGACATACACCCAGGTTCTCAGTTAGTTCGCACCTAGCATCTTGGCCTCTCTGCTTGCATCTGGCCTCTTGCCCTGCATCCAACATCTTAGCCTCATTGGCTTGTTTGGCACCCAACCACTCGACTTCCACGCAACCTCTCAGCCTCCACGCATCATCTCGGTCTCTCCCTGGTAGACTCGGCTAGTACTCAGCCCTTCGGCCTCACATCCAGCCTCCATGCCTTTTGGTTACCACTGCTCATGGTCGTCGCCACTCTCTGCTCCAAGCTCTGAGCTTTGAGAGAGATCCCCTCAGCCTTCGCCACATCCGGCCTTTCGACATGCAACTCGGCTTAACCAGGGTCAACCTCCGCTTAGACAAAGCTTCAAAGAGACAACAGGCTCCCCAACAAATAATCATCTCTATTGCTCCCGTACTGTTCAACTACCGCGCCCCTTAGGGTTTCACCTCGAGCCATACGCCATCATCAAATGATGTCCATCAGATAGGTAGTTAAACGAATCTCCACCGTTGATCTTAGGGTTCACCAAAAGTCACCGAGTCAACCCTCGAGCACATGGTCCCACATGCCATCTATCCTCCACGTCATCACCACTTGTTGAACACCATTGCGATCCACCAACCAAATAGGTCCCAAGTGGTCCCCGCCATCCATGTAGCATCCATGTCACTATTGTACAACTGAAGTCACCATCCATGCAGATAGGTCCCACCATCCATCGACATCCAACTCGCTCTATTGCTAGAGAATCGAACTTCAGAACCTCACTGCAGAGGTTACAAAGTTCCCAGAACTCACGACTTGCCAATAAGGGAAATGACATGTAGCCCAAAACTTCAACTTCCAAACCTCACGACAGAGGTTACAAAGTTCCTGAAGTCCGCGACACGCCACCAAAGGGATTACCCAGTCGCCCAAAACCTTAACTTCACAACCTCTAGCCGGAGGTTAGGAAACTCTTAATCATCGTGACAACACAAGAGGTCGACCAGTCAGGAAGTTAACGAACTTCTGAACACCGCAACAAGGGTTCCAAGGTTAGAACCTTCAGCGATCCCACGACCAACACACTGTTGCCCAGTTACCATCTTTTAGAACCCCACGACATAGGTTACAAGGTTCAAGATTTGGGCGATAGGCCGACAAAGGAGGAAAAGATAAGCGCTCCAGGAAGCAACCAAGCCAGTAATTTGAGTCACATTTCTCAACACTTGGAAAGTTTTCACCCCTTCCTCATATCCTCATTCCTTTCAATTCCATGAGCCCACTCACTTCTCTCTCTAGAGCTCAAACTTTTAGGGTAACTTGTAACCCTTGCACTCTATCTCCTTTTCCTACCTCCCACCTTTCTATCCTACATTTCTCCTCCCCAATACTTTAGAATTCACCTATACCTTTACACATGTCCTCAAATACCTCAAAAAATTGAACCCTTACCATGGTTCCCTATGTAACCAAAACCCTTGAAAATTTTCAATTTGCCCCTCCCACTTACCTTCCCAACATTTTAAGACTTGCTAGCTACAAGAATGAATAACACTCAACCTTTGAGGGTTTCTCTATAGTTGTATAGGGATTTTCCCATGCCCTAGCACACCAAACTAGAAGATCCTTTAATGTGGTGGGAAAATGTACATTAGAAAGAGTATTTTTCCATGCCCTACTAGACCAGATGTTTTATCAATGATTTTGTTTGGAAAATGACTAAGGATGACATGTGTGTGGCATGGGTGCCCATTATTGTTGCATGAATTCCAAACTCCTAAAATTTCTTATATGTTTGAATTTCAAGATGGGCACACTTTAAAATTCAAAATTTTCACATGACTTTCCAAGAGGGTATAAAAACGAAAAAAATCATTTTTCAAAGAGTTGGTAGAAAAGAGGAGAAACTTGAAGCAATTACATAGCAAGCAAGAGAAAAGTATTGCAACAAATCTTAAGATTTCAACTCCTAGAATAGGGTAGAAGTATTTTTATGCTTTAATAATCTAGGTTCATCTCAAAATTTGTAATGAAAACATATAAAATATGAATAATGAATGTAATGAGTAGATTTGACCTTGATTGAGTGTGTCCATATGCATGGTGTGTATTTCTAAATGTGTTGTGTTGACCAACCAAATGACTATAAAATCCTTTGTAGTGTATAATTTTAGGGTAATAAAGGAAATGTACAAGTATTCTCATAGATTAATAAGAATACTCATTTAATATTATGTAATCATCGATTCTTTTTATCCATGTGTAGATCACTTACATGTGCAATTTAATAGATATAGTCTTTAGTGATATCTTCATTAAGTTCTCACTAATGGTTTATATTATTGTATTTTTTTAATAAAATTAGTGACTTTGTTTCTTAGTTAGATACACGCCTTATTCAACCATTGGCTCCACCTTCCATCACCTACAACACACTAAAAACACACAAATATAAAACATCTCTTTAATTTGTATTAATTTAATGTGTTCCAATTGCCATGTATAAATGTGTAAAACAACATCAAAGGTTGTCATAAATCACATTCCTAGATAGTTAATGTAGTAGGTTATCTATATTATTGAGGTGCTTGACCTTGAATGTTTAAACCAACACATAGATACAAAGTAACAACTTGAATAGGGGCATATTGTGTAGCAGGTATGGTTTATGTCAATGTAAACATTTTCTCCTATAGTTTTATATATTACATCACCTTAAGGAAGGACCCCTCGGTCTAAAAAATCCAAAGTTCAAAGGATGTTTTACCCACTTCAACAATTGGTTTGTTGTTTCCTAACTTGATCACATGTTTGTAGTTTTCTTCCCAAGTTTGGCATCCTTGGTGCTCAGAAGAAGATATAGCCTTAGGGATTTGGGACCCACAACTTCAATCACCAACACACCTTAATGCTAGGAAAAGGTGTGTTGTCCATCTTGCATAATGTTATAATGTAATATTTTTATTATTTATGGTGCACCTAGGGGATATAGGGATGTGTGCATCACATGGGTTAGCATTCTTGGGGCCACTTTATGTGTTGTGTGTAACATTGTGATAAATTTTTAATGTTGGATTGCACATTGGAAAAATATTTAATATTGGGAAAACTTAGTACCAAAAATTAAATGTGGGGGTTAATGGTTTTGTAAGTTCATAGTATTAGTCACATGGTTTATGTAATACCACTTGGTGGTTTTATGTGAGCTTATGTCTATAAAATCAAGCACATGGATAGTTGTCTAAGGTTGAATAATTGGTCATTTTGGCTAAGGAGTTGAGAGCATCTCTTATTAGCATTTTTGAGGTTTGAAGCATAGAATGGGATGTGTGGTTACATGCTTGTTCACATAAAGTGTTTGTAGAGGGATTGATATTTCAAGGGTATTCATGGACACTTTGAAGATGTATTATAATTTTTATTGTTGAATAATACATGAGTGATGGATGCTTTCGAAGGCTGGGTTTTTTCCTCTTGAGGGTTTTGTTAGGGTATATCTTTGTCATCTTTGATGGTATGTTGTCTATTCGTTTGCATATGTATTTTGAATACTTGTTTGCATAGATTTCTCTATTTAGATTATGTGGAAATTATCTTGGGTGGATGTATATTTCCTTTCATTTGACATTAGAGTTATGGTTGCCGTTTCTATAACCCTTGTTGGAGAAGATCTAGTGCATAGTTGAATCCAGGGCTTGCAGCTTCTAAAGAATGAAGACATAGCAAGGTATGAGGGTTTTGTGCAGGTTGTTTTTGTAGATATGTGGTTTTTTTTTTAGATTTGGGTTTATGAATCTTTGTTGGAAAAAGGGTTTTTTTCTTGGTGTTTACCTTAGGCGTTTTGTAGGGAAAGTGTTTTAGATGAACTCTTGGGAAAAAAAAAACCTCACCATTGGATCCAAGAGGTCAGAGAGATTAAGATTGACATAAAATTTGGCCTATTTTGGTTATTAGAAAAAATGCAAAAAAAAAAATTCCCTCTAACCCTATCGTATGATCGTATGGCCATAACTTTTTCTTCAAAAGGAAAAAATATTAAAAAAAGAAAAAAAAATTGTAGTTAAAAAATAAAAACCCAATTGACCCCCCACCCCTGTTGGTAGACGATACTGACAGTACCACCAATAGGGGTGCTAGCCCCTGCCGATGGTTGTCATTTGTTGACCAAGGACCAATGGAGCTTAGCCCCTGGTGCTAGCCCCCCCACGGGGAACAAATAAATATAAACCCAAATTTATAATGTTATCAGGTATGGCCACTATGGGCATCGTTGCTGCCATTGAAAGGGTCACCCTACCACCACCTCTACTCATCTCATATAGCCAAATTGGGGAACTATTTTCCAGGCATAACTGTCACCCAAGGTGTCCATTTTTTGACTTCTTATAGTCGTTGGAAAGGTGGTTCCAAGCATTTCATTGTTTTTGATTCAAGATAAAATATGTTTTGAAGGGACCTGAAACCCTTTACAATCAAAGACAAAGCTACAAAAAGGACAACCTGCAGCCAGCCAAAAACCAACGCCCAAACAAGACTCATCATGATTTACATTTAGAACCACTCTTGTGGGAGGGCAGAGTCATGTCAAAAGAAGGCCTAGAGGGTTTTGCTTTCTTGCCCTTAATTGTAATCCAACCTTCTTCCACATGCGCTGCCTTATCAAGCCAAGCCAACTCATGATTATCTTGAAGATGAATGCTTGCATATGGAGTTTTAGAGATTTCATCATTGTTCCTTTGCACAAACACAAACTTATTAGAAATGTCGCCAGATATGGAAGCCATAGCATAATCACCAGAAATGGTAGGCTAAGACCTAGTCACTTGCACAATAGGGGAAGCCTTAGCAGCCCCACCATTTGAGACATCCGGAGGGGATGCCTCAAGACCTTGTGATTCTAAAGCAACCACCTCAAAAAAGCTCCTATGTTCAGATTTCTTCTCAACCGTATAATGCTGTTGAGAAGCGCCTTTCCACCAAGTAGTTGTCTTTGCTTTTTTCTCAAATCCACAATGTGTAGAAACATGTCTTGTTTTAAAATACCTTTTGCACTGGAAGGGAACCCCTTCATAATCCAAAGATTGGACCCAAGAACCCTTAGAAGATTTTAATAAAACCTCAACATGTAACCCTTTTGAAACATCCATTTCAACCAGTACGTGGGAAAAAGTGGAATGAAGAATATCAGAAGATTCATCATCCACCAGCAAAAAATCACCAAGGGCTTCACCCACCTCCTCCAGAAGGGAATCATTCCAAAGGTGGAGGGGAAGATTAGGAAGCCAAACCCAAATTGGGATCTTGTTAAAGGTTTCAAAAGTCAGGTTGAAATCAGAATGCCAAGGCTTAATCATCAACAAGTATTTGTCCTCCCAGCTAAAAAAATTATCACATAAAATTATATTTCTATCATGAGCATTGTCAAACTTAGCTACAAAAAACCCCTTAGCCATGGGGTAAATATGTACTTTACTAGAAATCAGAGGCTCCCATTCATTGGTGATTCAGGAATGCAGCTGAGGGAGGCTAGGCCAAAAACCCCTAAAATGACAAATCACCCCACGAATAGAGAGATCAACAACATTCTCATCTATTTCTTCTACAGTCTCATCCTCCAACTTCACTGTAATGGCATTGGTTACTAGGATAAACCCACCTAACTTTCCATACCTGAATCCTGTTGTCGACGTCTTGGCTTTCACCTTAGAACCAATGCTCTTTATCCTTTCCTCGCCAGAACCCTTCACACAAGGGACAAATGTGGCAGACATAGCCTGCGTAGTAGAGCCTCTGCCCTGACCCCTACAACATTAGCCTTGCCATCCACTTGCGTTCCATCCTCTTGAACCCTAGTTCCATTCGTGTTGTTCGTGCCTTCCACTATTATCGAACCCTAGTTCCAAGCACTTCATTGTTGTATCAGTTCTTTTTCTAGATTTTGTTGTTTTGATAGAGAAATTTTTGCTAAAAGTTAGATGTTATTTTCAAACTTAGAGAGGTCATAACTTGTGCATATAGAGTCAAATTTTGGATTGTTTATAGTCAACAAAAAGCTTGTCTAGAGCACTACATAGTGGGTCAAATTTGGAGATGTTTTGGCTTGATTTACTTGCTATTATTTCCATCTAAGTTGTTTATGGGTTCTTTTGACTATGGTGTTTTGGTGTTTGAGTCATTGTATACTCATATGTACATATATGGTTACTCTTATTTAACATGGTTATCAGTATATTGTTGGATTTGTATGTTATATTGTTGGATCTACAAGTTGTACAATGTTGTACAGGTTGTCTATACTTATAGGTTGCATATATGACTTGGATGTGGGTTGTTTATTCCCATAAATGCTTTGATGTTGTTGCAGATTCATATTTGTGGCTTTGTTTAGTGAAATATTCCGAGCCAAATTTTTTCATTTTTTCAATTAACAGATTACAAAGCAGTGCACCCATTAAGGTTAGAGGAGAAAACCAAAACGTGCAGAAAAGCAACTCTAACCAGAATGGTGCCGATGATGGCGAGCATTGGTCAGAGGATCTTCTATTCTAAATACTGAAAGGGAACTCAACGTCAAGTATGTGCTACCCAATCCAATGCAGAGTGAGGGGCGACCATATGACGGAGTGATTGCAAAATTTAATGCTTGAAATAAATGCTGAAACTGGAAAATGCTCGACACCCAGAATGTGCTTGCTAACCCAAGATGGGAAAGTAGCTACCATAGGGCGGAGATCTATCTATTACAAACTTCAAATGGAATTGAGCATTACAAATTCAAATTAACAAGCTTAAGAATAACTGCCAGTACTACTGGTCAGTTTACAATTTAATATCAGATGCCTGTCAAGAGGTTAGAGCTGGAAATATTGATCAATACAAAACAATAAGATCTCTCTCGGCTTAATACAAGAAGCCACATCAAATCATCACCAAGATAAGAATTAATATTTCTGTTTTTTCTGTTTTTCTCAAATCTGTATTTGGTAATTAAAACCAGCACTCTATGAAATGATTCACATGCTCAACTCTCACTCAAAACTCACTCAACTTGCTTAAACTATGATGCATAAGACTTCTATGATGATGGCGCTCAATCCAGCAATGTAATACAACTTAAAATGCAGCTAAAATCTAATGCACGAATCCCAAGGAATGCAGAAAGGTACGGCCTGCTGAGAAAAGGCGATTTCCTTTTAAAATTCAAAGGCTTGACAATAAATTCTAAGATTCTAGGAACATGTTCGCTTCTCCCACACAAATTGAATAAGACAATACCCACAAACAATATTTTTGTATTTTTTGAATTGCAAACAAAAACCCCAATCTGCTGTAGCTAAAACAGCAAATACATAAACTCTCTAATATGCAAACTTACTTAACAAGACCAAACGGAATGCAAAGCACAAATACAAATGCAAACTCACAAATGATCGAATCACCACTAGATGTTGTCTTGCAAACACGAAGTGATGCCCAAGCTAGGAGGCCTTCATTCCTTGAAGCAGTCCCAGAGCCAATCCGGCAGCATAACAGTATAGTCGACAAAAGATCCCCAAAATGATGCACAAGACTCCTCTTTATAAGTTTCGTTTGACTTCACGAAACCCTAAAATCAGCTTTTAGGTCAAAACCTCTCATCTCCTCAAGATGGCGTACTTCTCCTTTATGGCTTAAGATTTGATATTTTAAATAAATATCATGCTTTGATAATTTCGCCCTTCATATCCTTGCTTTGACTTTGCAATAATTAAAATATTCTTTTAATGAGGGCGCCACCCTCAAAGACCCCTTTTTTTTAAAAACATCTTTAAGTCATTAATCTAGGCCCATGGTCATCGTTAAAATATAATATTTAAACGTGACTTTTTAATTAAATGACTTAGCTTATCCCTCCGAAGGTGCTCTGAAGCCAATACTGAGCCAAACATCTGACCAACTGAAGCAGGAAGTCAATCGAGTTGAACTCATCTGGAAAGCTGCCAAAAATAGAATTTACTAAAAATAGTAAATTCCAAAAAGTGCTTTGAATGCCGAGATGAACATACCACTGCGAAGCCCTCTAAAAACCCAGAAGGAATCCGCCATTGAATCCACCATCTCTGAGCAAAGACCTCCTCAAAAATAGGAAACCCTAATTTTACCTTCCGACTAGCCTTCGGGTTTCCAGAAAAAAGGCCAACGGTCACATGAACGATCAGGTTTGAGAAGGGGACATTACATTTAGTCACTTATTTTGCTGGTTTGGTTGTCATGATGAGATGGGGAGATGGCATTACTAGGTACAATCATGATGTTGGACCTATGCTTGTTGACTATATGATGCATACATGTGTGACACAATGGGAGTTTATTGTTGGTATATTTGGTGATGATCATGGTGCCATGGATGTTCCTTATAGGCCTTTAGGACTTTGACATGACATGATTGTTTATGCAAGTGCATTATTGGTGGTGTTGGATTAATTCCTATTTGGTTGTAGAGGTGTATCTTTTTGGTTTGAGGATCATGGTTTTTCTTTGTCTTTTGGGAGCTCTTGGTGTTGCTATTTATTTATTTGATTGTGTGAGGGCCTTTGGTTGATCTTCATTGAGGAGATTGTTATCACAATGTCATGGATAGATTTATTACACTATTCAATGGGAGATTGTGACAGTGATGGTTTGGTGGTGTTGTATCTTCATTTAGAGGATGGTTGTCATGATGCCATGGAGAGCTTGGTATCATGGTTTAGTGGGAGCTTTTGGTGATGATGTGGATTCATCACTTGGTGATAGATGATCTTCTATAGTGTTTGTTGGTGTCATGGATAGACTCTTGGATTCTTGTTTCATCTACACTGAGAGTGTATTGACATCTTTGGTTTCATTGACAAGATATGGTGATCTTCATATAGTTTAGAGATGTTGACATCTTGGTTAGCCATGGAGGACTATTTAGTCTTTGGTTGAGGTGTCATGATTTTTCATTTGAAATGTGATCCTTGTTTTGACATGATGGTTTTGTTATTATGCCATGATGTACTCTTGATTACTAGTTTAGAGTTTTGGCATGATACATGTGCATGATATGTTCATTGGAGCATATGATATTCTTTTGACGAGATGTGAGATCATGATGTCTTTGGAGATTCATGATGGTACTATGTTTCATTTAGAGTTTGGCATGGATTGGTCGATTACAATTGCTCATGGATACTTGGAGACATAGGTGAGGCTAGGAGATCTCTTATGATTAGAGACATTTTTTGAGATGATTACTCTTTGTAGGAGGTTTCAATAGGAAAGTCAAAGGAGCCTACACCTTAGTTTAATGTGAGTTCAACATGGACCTATGAGGAGATTTTTCTTGGATGAGTCATAATGACTTGGATATATTGGAGGAGCATTCTCATTCCCCACTCTCAATTTACTTGGTAGTTTGTCATCTGAGAGGTATTTCCCATTATTATTTTCAAATGCATTATGTTTTATGCTTTGTCTTCTCATGCATATGGATCTTGAGTTTATCTAGTTTTGGAGGGCTCATTTGAGGAGTTTTGGCATGTTTATATCCTTATGCATTGTGAGTTCTTTCATTGATCTTGAGTTTAGGAGATGTTATTGGGCTTATTTCCTTGGTTTGGAAATGGATTTTATTTGATCTTCCTTTGGTTTGAGATGCATGCATATTGGTTATGATTAGATGTGGATAGTTCTATTATCTTTGGGGTTTTATGGAGGAGATCATACTTATCAAAACTTAGCACTAACTTAGGTGTGTGTAGAAGGACATGCTACAAGTTTTGATTTGCATTTTCTCTCTTTGGTCTTGTTCTTCTTCCTAGATGTTTGTATTTGTTAAATTTAGGTGAACAGATTAAATGCACAGAAAATAATTCAAAAAATAGACAAAATAACACAGCCGATACCCTGGGAAAACCCTCCTCTTGAGGGAGAAAAACCCAGCAACAAAGGTCTCTCTTTTATTCATAATAACAGTGACAACATTTCACTTTACAATGAGGTCTAACACAAGACCAATATACAACACCTGGCAAGATGGAATTGACTGAACACAGATTTGGCAATATTCGCAAACTCTAATGGTTCACAACCTGCTATAAGGAGTTCGCTCTGGCATGATACTTTGCACTGAATAGACTTTGATCTATAAGATCTCCACACTGTATTAAGTCCGCATAGAGTAATGTATTAGCGCTGCATATGTTCACACTGAATATTGTATTTTCACTTGCACTGAACTTCGCCCTTGATGACAATGCGTGCTTTGATAGAATTCCCTTTAACAGAGATCTGATTTAACAGAGATCACAAAGATCCGCAGTCTCCTAATTTGCACTTGATTGGAATGATCTTGATGATGATGAACTTATTTGAATAACCAAACTGAACTAGATAGTTACAATGGACGAATCAATGTGTATATATACAAATGAATGGGAGAGACACATCCCTTCAAATCCTTCATGTCGGCCTCTTAAGAAATCGCGTGTCTTCTTAAATGAAAGTCGGCCTTGATAAATATTAAATGACTTCTAATAAATGATCAAGATGAATTTGTATCTTCTCATGTTGGCCATAATGTAAAAATGAAGATAATACAAAAAAATGAATATAAATTAAATAGCCAACAACTATCATTTAATTTATGTTTCCACAATAGAGCTGAGCTGGAAGGAACGACTGAAGCTGCTATATCATTAACAGTATTCACATGACATTGTATTTGAGGTCTTATGTAGAGCTATGGTTATCACTATGTTTGTGGTCATGTGTTAATTATTATTTGGTGACAACATGGATGTTCCTTTATCTCTTTATTTTGTTGGGTGTGAAGAACTTGGGAGAGCTATGGAGACTTGTGGTGAGAGATGCATTGCAACATATTGGTTTGCAGGATTTGAATATCTTCATGAATGTTCCTTGGTACTACATGATATTTGTTACAATCTCTATGTGATTCTATTGATGGATATTTGGATGCCTTGATAATTTTCAGATTTGACATTACCTATGCAATGGGAGTTCCTAGTTGTGTACATTCTTCATTGACAGGTTTGGCACTTGGAGCTTGTGATTACATGTTATGGGTTGTATATGTTGATGGAATGAGGTTCACTTGTTATGATTTGTAAACATTCAAGGCATGGATAGTTGGATGTGTTAAATTTTTTCAAGTGAATGCTATTTTACCTATGGTGATTATATCTTGACAACTACTGATGCATACTTAGTACTTTTGGATTGAGCGTTTATGTTTTGGGATATTGGTTGGAGGCATGACTTATGCTTCTTTGTGACATATAGTGTGGAATATTTTTGGATGGTTTCTTATTTTTATGAATTGGTATGATGGAGTATGAGAGCATTCATGCTTGAGATGATGGTCACCTTGATTCTTGTTGCAGGTATCTTAATGGAGCACATGGAGCACTTTGATTCCTTGATGGTATATGTGGCTATAGGGATTATTCCCTTGTTGATGGTTGATTTTATTTATTTACCCCTTGTGTAATGTATACAACAACTAGGAGAATGTTAGGAAAAGGTGTGTTGCTCAACTTGCATAATGTTATCATGTTAATATTTTTGTAATGCCCTCATTTTTAGGTTCTCTTATGTTGCAGTTGGCTTTGACCTTCAGAGCTATGTGTCAGCCTTATTAGAGGGGTTATTTGATGTTACTAGTGAGCTTAGATGATCTAGGGGACTCAAATGACACTTTTTGAAGTTATTTTTGGCTTTTGGTGCGTTCTCCAAGATTCTTGGAGAGTGTAGCATCATAAATTTTCACTTGTGACAATTTCACACTATGTTTTGCTCCCCACTTAAATGCATGAACCTAATTCTACACCTAATTTCCTAAATTATGCATTTTTTTGGCCCATTTTAACATTTACTAACAAATTGTATGTGGAAAACTAATGCATTCATTTAATATTTTGTCCCGAACACCTTAAGTCCTGTAAAATAGGGTTGGGACCTAGTTGCCTAGGGCAACTAAGTCCCCCTATTTTGCCTCCAAAATTGAATATGTCAAAGGTGGCATTTTATTATTTGAATTTCAAAGGTCTAATGTTGGTTGTCAAGATTTAATTTTTCGAAAATTAGAATAATTGCATATAAATACCTAGTCATTTCACCATTTGAAAATGAACAAGAGAATTGAGCAAGAATTATTGTCAAAAGCAATTATCAAGCAAATCAAGAGCATTCAAGAGTAGATTTATTGTAGCAATTCAATATCAAAGCATCATGCCAAAGTGTATATGAGTTTGTTCATGTTCATGTTATCATATTGTTTGTGAGATCTAACCCTTGTAGGTCTTCAAGAAAATCAAGCCAACAACAATCAAGACTTGAGGAGATTTATATGACTTCAGTCCTTCAAGGAAGCTATTCTTGAGTGGTGAGTTGCAGTCCATTGTTGAATCGTCATTTATTTTATCATTTGGCCTCTATCCCTCCAAAGTGCGAAAAACACAAAAAAATGAATAAAATGTACTTGAAGAGAAATCTGAAAAAAGTGCAAGGATGGCTATGAAAAGCTCTGAAAGATGGTTCCAATGCCATTGGAATCACAAAAAACAGAGAAACCCTGGTTGAAAGTTATGAGCTTGGGACTGAAAACAATACCTATGACTTCAACAGGCTATAAAATGCACCAACAACAAAAACTAAGAAAAAAACCAACACCATTGGATAGTGCTCGGAACCAACTTTTCGACGATATCTTGTTTGTCCAATTTTGATACTCGAGTGAAAAGTTATGCCCATTTTCTCGATTCTGTCTATTTTATAAAAAAAATAAAAAAAAATTAGCCTCCTAGGGGTTGGGCCCTGGTTGCCCATATGACCTTGGGGTGACATATTTTTTTTTTGTTTTTGCTTTAAAAAAACAAAATAGTAAAAAAAACAAAAAAGAAAAAAGAAAAAGCAAAAACAACAAAGAAGATTTCAAATTTTCTCTTGTAACCCTAGTTGAAGAAAAAATCTCATAAATTCAGAAAAGGTTCATTGAATCCACGCTCTCATACCATGTTAGAATTGTGAAAAACCATAAAACCACGAACCACGGGATCAAACAATAAACAAAAACACCTTCCACATAGGAGATTTGCAAACAATGTGTGCAATATTCCTCAACAAGAAAAAGCTACAAAAGAACCTCAATAATCTTCAAGGAAAACAAAAGTCCTCAAAGTTGAGAGTTCAAGAGAAAAACTCCAAATTAGTAAATCTCAGAGAGATAATTACAATAAGGGTTGAGTGCTATATAGGAGCAAAAACCCTAAAAACATAAAATCACTCCTAAGTTTAGCTTAAGTGCATGAAAATAAATTAGACTAATAATTAATTAAAGATTAATTAATCATTAGCTAATGCATGATTACTCTAACAAAAATTATGTTTGTATAACATAAGCTTCAAGATCTTGAATAACTATGAGCTAAAATCTTCAGTAAATCATCCCAAAATAGGTGCAAAAAGTTGTTAGCTTTTTATTATCTTAATCATAATAACATAAACCAAAATCAATATGTGGAAGAATCCTCTCTTTAGGGAAGCTCCTTGATTTAAACTACTCCTAAAATCTAAACAATAAACAAGTTTACCTATACAATTTTATCATCTAGAATTTTGCATGAAAATAAACTAGTAGAAAACAAACTTGACTTATCTTTTTTTATCTTAGAGATTAGAGCACAAGACTTCAAAAGTTTCTCTTACCGTGAGATTTTTTGTTACTTATTCACACTATATTATTTTATCTAGAATTTTGCATGAAAATAAAATACTAGAAAACACATTGAATCTATTTTGATATAAGATATTAGAACACAAGACTTCAAAAGTTCATCTTACCATGAGAATTATGTAGTTGACAAATAATTTAAATTAGAAACAAGTACCACTCATTGATTAAAATAAAGAGCAACAAATTTGCATTAACAAAAAGATTGATTAAACAGAAGAAACAATCTACTAACAATATGAAATGTAGTGCAAGAGAAGACAATGATTCTTTAAAAACATATAGATCTAAGTAGAAGAAAAGATGAGTGTTATGCTAAGTTAATCATGAATTATCTTATTATTGGCTTATCAAATCTCACAACATAGCACAATGATCTCAATCAGCCCAAAAGTCCATAAATCGTTACAATAAATGCTTTACTATATAAGGGGGGTGGAATGCTCTACATTTGGTATACGAAACCATGGTATACATACCATGCATGGAGTAGTGGGTCAATGAAATATATGACCCATCTTTTCTTTTTTTCTTTAACTCAGAGGTATCCACATGACCCATCCCAACGTTTAGTTAGGGCAAGTTGAGGCGAGACTAATTCCCTTAGGATGCACATAGTTACCCGCCAACTACGTACATCGGGTTAACCCGAGCCTCAGAGTCGAACCCAAAACCTATGGGGAGCAAACCCACAACCCAAACCAACTCCACCCGTGCGAGTCATATATGACCAATAGAATGGGCCGAACATATTTCTCTTCTAGTGTTTCAAATAACTATCTCGTCAAATAAGTCATATTTTGTTATTAGTTAGTGTGATGTGTAAAAAAGATTACCATATCCCACTATTATCTAATTTGTTAAAAAGTTTATCCCTGTATAAGGATCATGGATTACGGATCATTAGTATTGAATGGTAAGATAGAGTAGTTGACAAATTAGTTGTCATAGTGGTAGATATTTAGTGGTTCATGTCTTAGGATTATTACATGGTTAAGGCCATTTCTATTATATGTCTTCTTAGGTTTAATTGCCCATCGCACATTTCTTCATGTGATTCATACTAGTGCTAACAGCACACTCTACAAGGTAAATAATAGAAAATATATATTTTCAATTTAGAGGGAAATAATGCAGTCCAAACATCTGTTCTAGAAATCAATCATTTGTTGAAACTTGAAGAGATTAATTTGATACTCTTAAATGCCAAATAATTTACAGGACACTCATTTATTCAGGTTCATATTTTCCATAAAGATAATATTGAGCTTAAGCAATTCAAATCTGCTGCATCGTTGAAGATTCAAAAAGGATTCCGTAGTATTATAAAATTATGATTACTTTGCAAACCTTTTATGATCATCATAGTCAGGCATTTTATACAAAAATATGAATACAAGGAGTGAAATATGGCCTTAGATTACATATAAAATAGAATGCTATCAAGTTACATGTCATGGAATAGCTTGTATGTCTTTGTATCTATTGTAATGAATCTGATTGCTCCAATTGAGCCTAATAGTGCCACAAATGAATAGCACACAACAATGGCAATATTGAAGATACGTAAAAGATGGAAAAGCAAGTTATTCCTAGGCTTTCTTCCAACTTTCAGAAATGCAAGTGCTGGCAAAATAAAATCCAACGGAGTAAATCCAATTGCCCCACAAAGAGCAACAAAATCTCCAAAAAAAGGCAGAGCTGCTGCGCAGAGAGTAACCAATCCAACATAAACTGATGTACAAAGAAATCGAATGGTGTAATGTCTCAGCTTATGAATCCCTCTATTCGGTATTAATTTCTCCTCAAAATAGGCATATGTTGGTCTACAATATATCTGCAAGGAGATGCTGGTCAATAAGATATAGGCCCTTAAATTCCATAAACTGAAGTGAATAATTCAAGTTTTAATTGAACAAGCAGGTCAAATCCTTTCTCATGGTAATGACATGAACCAAAAAATAAACATAATATACTATCATGAAATTTTCGACAACAAACAATTGGAGGGATAACTAAAAGGAATGAGATCATGGATAACAAACAATACTGTAAAAACATGGTGAAAACAAGGGCTGAATAATCATTATATTGTAAATTTGTAGCTCCTTTGAAAAAATGGTTTGACCTATAAACCAAGTCTCCTCTAAAGTGCCATTTGAAAATACCTATGCCAAAGAAGGTCAGGCCTCTTCACCTTCACTGCAACTCAAACAGGTATGAGCTGCTTCTTGCTGATTTATAATCAGCTCGATAGAGGGTCTACTGTCAGCCATTTGTATGGTCTACAGGAATAAGTCAAGAGAGACCACAAGTCCATGATTACCATAATGATTAATGTTCACTATTAGTATTCAAGAACGACAATAGAGGGAACAAATGGTGGCAAATTTCCTACATCAAGAGGACAACCTTGTCTTCTAATGGTCATTTTTTTGGTTGTTATTTTTGAAAAAATAAAACAAATAATTGTGGAATTGGGCAAATTATAGATCATTAGAAAAGCATGTTATGGTTTAACTTAAAAAGACAATCAAGCACAATGTTTGTATGTCTAAGTCATAAGGTCTAAAACAGGCAAGATTAGCAGAGAAATTCACTACCAGTTCTAAAGTAGAAAATCATTTATGGAAGAGAAACTGCAGTGATGGAAATGGTAATAAGTTGGAGTTATAAGAGAACTAAAGCCATGCATTCCTGTAAATAAACACAGAGTAATATGTATAAGAAAATTGATTCTCCAAATAAAGGATCACATTTTACCTGAAAACAGCCTGAAATCTGAATCACTGCAAACAAGTTTGCCATAACAATTGCCCATGCAGGGGTTGTCAAGGAATTGAGGATATAAGCTTCCACTGCCGATCCAAATGCCCAGTAACCTACAAATGCAAGTGTCCAGTAGCTTACAACGATGACTGTGTATGCTCCTGAAATGCCTTTGTACATATTTTTTTTTGCAGGGTCCCTAAGAGTCGACTGCACAAGAGGAAAGGTGGTGTAAAATTTGCAATGGTTATATTTATAATAGGCGAGATAAAACAGAATATCTGAAGATAGAAATTCATCCGATTCGACAATGCCTGATTTCATAAAGTGACTTTTGAACACAAAATAATGTGTGGATATGGGGCACAGCTTTTGACCTTGGAGACAGCATTGGTAGGAAAATATATTTGTCTTAAGCATACTTGTAAGTTATCACTGATCAGTCAAATATATTAATAAAAGTAACTGTCTCAGTTTTTTCAGGGATCTATTACGGCATGAGAAAACAACAGATCTCCTTGCACAGCTTTTAACCTTGGAGGTTGCATTGATAGGCAAATATATTTGTCTTACAGAATGTTTCTAAGCTATCAATTATCAATCAATTGAATGATAATAGTAGCTCTGACTCAGATTTGTCAGGGATCTGTTACTACAAGAGAAAACTACTAAATCAAATTTGTTTAAAAATTATTAAGGTATTATTCTATCCAGAAAGGTTATTGAGCACATTCTTACCTGTATTTCAGGTAGCATTGCATCTCCAAAAGAAAATGCTATTGTTCCCAAAGCATTGAAGGCTGTAAATATCTTGGTGGCTGAAGTACCATGCAATTGATAATCAACTGAATCTCGATTCATCTGCTTTCCTGCTTGGAACAGATTCAATTAATCTTTCATCACATAAAGAGTAAAGAGTTTACGCTTTTACAATATTAATCAGAAAAAGTGTTTTGACATTTTATACTACCTTCTGCTACATATACACAATAATTAAGAGATAAACAGAGGAAGTGGGAAAGAGAGGAAGAAAGAGAGAGAGGTGGGAAGGGGGCAAGGAAGAGAGAGCTCAACCATGCAACAGGAGTGAAGGCTTTCCAGTTGTAGCCATCTTTGAAATTTGACAATATTCATTACATGTATTTAAAAAATAATAAGGGATCTCCAGAATGCATCCCCCTCTGCAGAGAGGACCTCCATGGGGATGACGGGGAGTTCCCATGCCAGCCAAAATTTGTGCTATGATAACGATTTTGATTTGTGTCAAAGCTTTAAACAAACAGACAACATGATGACATGTACAAATGGTTGACCTTGGAAGAAAGAAGGAATATTTACATGGTTTTGGAAGCAAAATAAACTATTAAAACAGCTGTTATTGTTTTTCTTTACTCCGATGCACACTCTCTTACCTAATTTTGGGAAGTTGGTGATCAATTGTTTCTTATTCATATCTCATGGACATCTCAGGCTTAGTAGAGAGTGGAGGAATCAAGGAGTGGGGTGGTGGTGGATGTTATCAAGTTTTCATAAATGCTTGTGGGTTTCTAATGACTGCTATAAGGAGTTTCTAAAAATAAATAATAAGACATAGTAATGACGTTAATCCTGTCTTCAACTGCACAGGACTCATCATTTAGATCAGTCAGATGACCCAGCTTCACCGAAAGTTCTTTGAAGAATGAAGATTTGGTCAGAAATAAAGAGGATTTGGTGTCAGAAAACATAGGAATTGCAGGTAGGACTTATATTTATAATAATATAGTACATTTATTATTAACTAGTTTAATCATTATAAACATTAAAATTATGTGTGTGTGTAACAATTGCACCGTGAGCCATCATCCCCTTGTTCCAAAACTTTATGGAACATAGGATAAACCTCATTTACACTAGAGGCTTCATACAAATGGGCAACTGGTTACAAAATCCTATGAACCAACATATATATGCTCGTGCCTACTTCTGTGATCTCTGCTAGCTTGTGGTCAACCTTCGTATAAGTAAGGTCACGATTTTCAGTATCTTCAAACATCTTCTTTCTAGATTCTAATTCTTTTATAAGGGGGCTTCCTTGTAGATCACATCCATTTACACATACTTGGGGGTCCAATTTTCTGGTCTCTCGTTCAACATGAAGCTTGCCTCTCATTCATGTCTTTGTAAAGGATATGCCTCTCTCTTGGAATGCCAATGTTTCTAGATCGACTTCCAAGATACCCCTCCAAGATATATCTTTTTGACACCATCATCAAGCCCACAATTTTGTACTGTTTGGAGGTTTGGGGACCTAGCTGGGGATCCATTTGTTGGGACCATGTTAAGAGGGTCTAGACTCCCATGTTGCAACATCTTATCAGGTGCAAATGTATTATTGTCTAGCCTCTACATCTTCAGATTGTCTTCTAGTTTACTTTCTACATACATAGACTTAGCTCCATGGGTGACTTTGCTTTTGGTCATGACACATATCTGTATTTGGCTCTTTGCTTTTTTAAGAGGATTGCCTCACTATGTCTAGTTTGGCACCATTGGTATTGGTACTCAGAGGTTGGGTTACTTCTTTCTATTAGGATCTCTATTGACAGATTACCTCCTTTCATGTATTCCATGGATGCTCCTCCTCGGCTGCTTCCTTCAAAGGAGACCATCCCTAGAGCTACTAGAAGGGACAATTACAAACAACATATCTAGGTCAAATGGACCTCCCCTCCTATGTCACACAGCCCAAAAATTGCTTTTTATGCCGAGCATTTCCTACAACTTACAAGTCAAAGATAGTATACTTTTCTGCCCTTACTATCTCCACGTCATTGGTCACATGGCTTGAGGTTACCCGTTGGCCAAATGAGGGCATGTTCCCATCAACTCAAAGTTGAGATTGATCATCATATTGCTCACCTTGACTAGATTTGTCATCTTTGCTCCCTATAGAAGGTTGAGACCAAAGAGCATTTCATCTTTAGATGCCCCATTTATTATGAGATTTGAGGGAGATATTACTGCCTCTACAAGGCCTTAGGCAATAATCTCTCTACTATCTTTAGATATTCAAACCATGGACTCGAACTTAGACTCAACTCGGCAGTCCAAAATTTCGACTTGGACTCGGGACTCGGCAAAAGAAAAAACCTCATAATTACACAGAAAAAAAATAAAATTAATGAATTTAGACAACATAAAAGCCCAATTTGACTATCAATTTGTCATAATTCAAACACTACACATGTCATATGATCCTCAAACTCTCAAAATTTGAAATTTCATAGTTTCAAATGTATAACAGCATTATAAATTTATAATTGTTTACATATAATAATATGTCAAAATGAAAAAACCAACCAAATAGAATCTAAATCTTTCTCTTTCCCCTCCTAATGTAATTTAATTTTTCAGGCCTCGAACTAGAAGGTTCTATAATATCAAAACGATGATGGATTGTTTCTTCAAAAGTGTCTTCATTTTCCTCCATTGTATCCAATTACTTGTTTGATGATTTGATCAACTATCGATCCTAAAAACTTCTCTTCTCAACTTGTTTCCTTGCTAGGTTGATGTTTGGCTGGGTGAAATGGGCGAATAAGAGCTAAAAACGAAAAAAAAATGATGTTTTTTTACTTAAAATGCTGTTGGGCATTTTTCCCTGCAAACCGAGAGTCTAAGCTTGAGACTTGGAGAGTTTTCGACCAAGACTCAATTGAGTACTTGGAAAGACTGTCTGAGACTCGGCTCATGAGTCTAGTTAACTTATCTCGGCTGCCCAAAAGAATCGCAAGTTTGGTGAGTTTTGCCGAGTACTTGGCAAGTCTGCAAACTATGATTCAGACCAATGGTGTTTGGTTCTTTATCTTCGGGAAGCCATCACCCTTCGACACAAATCCTTACATGCAGCTTTTCGGGATTCTCAAACTCTCAAGTTGATCATCTCCTTTCAGCACATTGTGATAGCCCTAAATAACCTTTGGGTAACGTTACATCTCTCATTGATGCAGGAAGGCCTATAAGATGATATCTCTCACAACTTTTGCCTCGACATGTTCCCCCTCTACATCATGAAATTGTTTCTTCTTAACTGCATGGCCCCACTTCTTGTTGTCACCTTAGATCTTCTCCCCTTTGCTCCCCTCTCCATTCACAAGGGAAAATGCATATTCTAAGCCTTTTCTTCGCTATAGGTGCTACTTCAGCCTTGGATGTTAGGTGTTATTAATGGAGGTACCTCTCTTGCTCCTTGGCACTCACCCATTGAACATTATCATATCTTGTATTAGTTCCTTTGTAGTGATCAATAATGGCACTTGTGAATTCACCATTTCTAGTCCAAATAGTGATACTTGATGGCCTTTAGTTTTCCTCTATGGCTACTCTTCAGAGTTTTTGTTCCCCTCTCTTGGCCTATTTGTACCTATTTTCCAACTACTTGTTTTGATGGTCCCCTATTGTTTTTTATTTTTTGCTTTTCTATTGAGTACCATTGACGTACTTTTGGTCATTCGTGGACATTAATATAATTTCTTTCTTTTTTTCTTCTTTGAAAGTTAAAAATGTAAAATCTAACCCACGCTAAAAGTGCATTTTTAAGAGAATGTGGAGCTTGGTTAAAAGTTAAGAGCATGCGCCATGAAGGTCCCTATGTCCTAAACCCTCAACCCCAGTATGGGCTGCCACCCTAGATCACCACTATAGGAATGATATTGTGATATAAACCATTTTGATTTATCTTTAACATTTATGATTTGACAAGTGATATTGCACTATCAATTATCAGCTGTGTTCTCAATTCTATATTCAATTTTGCACATTTTGTACAAGATATGGTTATATTTACATATTATAACCCAAACCCATCAGTACAAAATCCCAGAAAGAAAAATTGGTGAACTGCTCAACCCAAACCCTAATTGGCAACATAGTTGTAAAGCATTCCTCCTTGGCTTTTATTATTTGATAAAGTGAATGAAGAGAGAGATGATTTTGGATGAGAATAACCTGGGGAGTTGAGACAGTAAGCCAGTGTGCATTTGCAGAAAGCTGCAAACCAATTGCAAATGGAAAAATACTATAAAGATGTTGATTGTTTCCTTGAAGGCCTTGCAAAGGCAGTAGCTTGCAATGTTGCAAAGTGAGAGACAAGAGAAGGAAAAGGCCTTACACTGCTGGAGTTTCTTCCCATATTAAATTATCTAGGATAAGCTCAAGTGTTTGTTCCCTATTCGTGTGATGCTTCCAGTTCATGTTTTTTGAAATTCGTATTGAGTAGTATCTTCTAAACAGCACTTAAATAACTCATTTTTAAGCAAAAGATGACTGTTTTGTAAGGAAGCACGTAAGGTAACAGTCCAAATCAACTATGTTGTTTATTCAAAAGATGAGATTCATGTTGATAAACTACTAATATACTAATTATGAATCAGAAGAACAACAGATCATAGAACATGGAGCATGTACTCTATAACTGCTATCCTTTCTCCAATATTGATGATTTGTTGGATGGGTTAGGGAAGGTTCAGTCTTTTATTCAATTGATTTGAGGATTGGTTATCGCAAGGTTAGAATTAATGAAGAAAAACCTAAAAGGTAGAGTTCAAGACAAAACAAAGGTGCATATGAGTGGAAAAACCAGGAACACTTGATGTTATTCATGATGCCTGACAAGTTTCCTTTTTCCTTGTTTTTAAATGTTAACTGTAGGTTAATATTGAAAAAAAAAGGTTGTGTAGATCATTCAATATGCTTAGGATGCACAAGGCACTTTGACAAAATATCATCACCAAGAAAAGCCTACTGCCATACACTCTTCCGTTGATTTTAATCACTTTCTTGGGAGGCAAGCCAGTGGTAACTTCCCCAAAGAGATAGTATGAAGGCTAAACAAAATTTAAAATACAAGTCATTGATTCAATCAACAAACTTAGTAGATATGCATACCATCATATAGAGTGACACCAATAGCTGTGAGAGCAAATCCCATTGTACTGAATGTACAAATTGCATTCACCCACCTTAAGGAATGGATGTCAGGAAATTGGGATAACAACAACTCATACACTCCAAAAAAAATGATGAATTCCTGCAATGTAAGATTACCGCTACTGTGATAGTGCTTATAAATTGCCTGCATAACAAGAAAATTAAGACATGAGTGAGTTGTAGTACGCAAGCAGAAAACAAATATGATAACCACTCAAGCTAGCATTACCTTAAGGCTGCTTCCCGCGGCAATTTGTATAGCAATGTTGTTTCCCACAGATGCAATCTGCTGGAAAAAAGTAACTGCCCAGTAACCCTTTGTTCCTTCATTCATTGACAGATACAAACACAAAACCATGATTCAATATTCAGGATTTGTCTTTTGGTTGGCAAGAAAGACAAGTGCAAATGAAAGTCGCATGGCATGTTCAACTGAACATAATGTTTATGAGTTGAACAAACAACCATGAAACCTTTGAGGGTTGGAGCTGATTCCTTTGAATTAATGGAATTCTTTGGCTCTAACCTCTCAGGATAAGCATCACACAGTTTCATTATTTTGTTTAAATACGATAGGACTAAAAGGACAACAAAATTGAATCGAATCAATCCACCAATATGCTCATAAGAATTCAAGTATAACCTTCACACTATTTTTGAGTTATTGCTTTCTAATGAGCATAAAGTACTTTTGTCTAGATTCTAAGACAAATCGCACATGACTTACACCTGTCATTCGCATTGACAGATATTCTTCTGAAAAATTTATCTGCAACTTTCATCCAATTTCCAATGTTGTCATTATGACGATGAGCTGATGGAGGCCTGAGTGCCATTAATATAGAACTTCAGAGTTTTCAACTTGGCTATTTTACAAGTGGAATCAGTGTCTGCCCGCTCAAACAGAAACTGATTGACCAGTTTCTACAAGTTTTTAAGAAATAAATTATCACTAAAATTTAAGTATATAATTCACTTGTACATATATGATTTAATCAAAAGAACATATAATATTTTACAAATAGTTTATGTTCGAAATAAATTCCTATGTTTCAACCTTCACAGAATTGCAAGAACCAGAGCACATAGCATAGCAGAATATGAGGATTAGCAAAAAGGAATACCATAGATGCTCCGCGCAAGTTTTCTGTAGGTGTCATGCCGTATACCATTCCACTTCCACAACGAAGCAACCAGGAAACTAGAGTACCATGTGACCATCGTTCCAACCACCAAACTCAGAACTCCTACAGTAAAGGAAGAAAGAAATTATATCAATGTCCACACTGTGCAAGACTCCAAAGTCAATTAATGGCACCTCAAAGTATATTTACTTACAATAGAAAAGCATCATGTGGAAAGAACAATAGGTTCTGAAAGCAACTAATTTAAAGCCCATGACTTGAAGGGTAAGTATATAGCCCTTAAACTTGGAAAAACTGTACAATCTAAATACAAGCTGAATGGGGTTGAATGAGAGGAGCTTAAGGAGTAAAAGTATAGATCTTTCATATAGAAGCATTTCCAACTCATTGGTATACTGTACCCCAATGGATGAGTCTAGGACCCCTGATCGCCCCGACTAAGGGGAGAGTTACACACCAAAAAAATATTTTTCTCAAATAAAAAAGCAAAACTATTAGTTCCATGAGAGTTGTTTTCTCAAATGAGATGAGCTCATGCAGTGAAACATAACAACTTGAGAGCCCCAGAATATATGATAAAGTGTAGGTCATGGACATCAAAACTGAATTCCAAAACAAAACAAGTTCAGTGACAATCCTTCTCTCCAAAAGAGAGCCACAAAGAGTAAGGGTAAGAATTTAAAGACCTGCAGGTCAGCCAAGATATTCCAAAAGAAAAGAATTTTATCGACAAATTGGGGACTGCAGGCCAGAGAAGATAAAGTTTACTTAACAGACAGAGAAGATAAAGTTTACTTAACAGACATCGAAACAGAACACCAAAGAAACAATTCAGTAACCATCTTTTCTATCTAGAAGAGTTAGTCACAAAAAGTAAGGGTAGGAAACTGGGAACCTGCAGGCCAGCCAAGATAAAATGTAGGCAATAGAAATCAAAGCTAGAAAACAATTGTAGTGACCAATTAGGGACCTGCAGGACAGATAAGATGAAGTATAGGTGATAGATATCGAAGCAAAACACAAAAAGAAAAAAGACTTCCGTGACAATCATTCTAGCCAAATACATATAGCCAAAGAAAGGAAGGATGAAAAAAAAGTTCAGTGACGATCACTCTAGCCAAATACAATTAGCCATTGAAAAGAAGCATAAGAAATTGAGAACCTGCAGACCAGCTCAAAGAGGCCAGAGCGAAGGGCAATGGAGCATAAGCAGCCGGTGTGGCAATTGTTGTGGCCACGTGGAATGCCGCATGTATCCATGTGCCTCTCCCGTCTGAATTCGACCCATCAATGATCTCTCTCTTCTCATCTGGGATAGTTTCTTCTTCGGTTTCAGTGGTACCCATGATTTTCCTAACAAAATTGTACTAACCATTCCCTGCTTCTGGACTTCTTGTCCAGGGATATAGTAAACCATTGGAATCAAAGCCATTGACAATGCATTCCTTTAGCCAATGGAAGCTGATCCAGTTTTTACGGGCTTCCAATT
This sequence comes from Sequoia sempervirens, assembly GCA_007258455.2. Taxonomy (NCBI): domain Eukaryota; kingdom Viridiplantae; phylum Streptophyta; class Pinopsida; order Cupressales; family Cupressaceae; genus Sequoia; species Sequoia sempervirens. Next base: position 103,006,310 of record VDFB02047397.1, on the reverse strand, counting down.
TCAATTCAAATTTTGAAAAACGAAACTCTTGTCGGTTTATATTCATTCAAAGTCAAGAATTGGAAGGAACTCGATTCCGGAATACATATGGCTCCCTTAACGCAATGTTGTGGTCGACGTGTCCGAATTTTATGGTGGGGCCACGCTCACCGTAAAGTGCCGGCACGTCGCGATTTAAGCTCTTCCCCAACTTAATTCGCTGAATATTTTGTGTCTGATTAATGTTCAACTCTGGTGAAGTTTTATGGTGTGGCCTGCTGTTTGATTGCTTATATCGTTTTTGTTTTTTCTGGTGCCTGTCATTTTGGTTCTTCATTGTTCAATTTTTCTTTTTTCTTTTTCTGTTTGTTGCCGTTCTTTTACTGACAGCATCTTTTTCTTTGTAACTTTTTGGTTTTTTTACGTTTTTCTCTTTACAAAGCTTTTTTTAGCTTCTACAATATGTAATGTCTTTTTAATCAATTTGATATTATGAAATATTTTCTGGGGAAAAAATTCTGATGAAGTTTTAATCAAAGCACCTTACAAATACATCTTATATAATATATTGTCTTGTCTATAATGATTAATTTGAGGCATACAAATATTCCAGCAATATATGATTTAATTTATATTATTTACATGTTAAGTGATTAACTTTACCTTCCCTTTCAAATTTATGTTAAAACCTAAACAATTTTTTAATAATGCAAGAAGCATAATTTCTTTTGAGTTATTGTTATCTCATGTTGGTTCTTCAATCCTTTGAACGAGGAGATTAGTTTGAAGATGTATTCTAAGTAGATATCTATTATTTTGATTTTGTTGACAAGTATTCTAATTTTCAATTATCTAATTATATAGAATATTGCAACCTTTGGTAGTTTTGTGTATTTTTTCTTTTCAAAACTATCAATTTATTTGAAAAACTCCTCAGTATTATTTTAGTTTCATCTCTAGGTCAATATTGGGGAATTATTGCTTCCCATGTGATAGTTGATGCCATTATTTATAAGAATCAAAGGGCAAACATATTTTATAAGGAATTATAGATAGAGATAATAGAGTGACAAAATTTTATGAGTTGTGGGTTAGAAGAAATCAAAAGAGAATAATAAATTTCAATAAATAAGGAGATGATTGTCCTTGGCACAAATCCTTTATGCTTCTATTTCTCAATCTCGATTGTTATATCATATGCATTAGGGAGGACCCTTCCTCCATAGATTAGATTAACACATATATTTTTATGTATACGGTTCTATCAAAATATAAGAATGACATTTCTAGAAGTTGTCTAGCCTCTATTGGTATTTTTTCCCAAGTTTTCTTGAATCTAATATTGACAACTAATCTTGTTTCCATGGGTGCTCATTTAATTGTTGTCAAATGCTCAACCAAGGATAAATTGTCTCCCTTGTCCTTGAATAGATTATATATAATGATATTCCTAATGCATCTCAATCATTAAATGATCTAACAAGTAAAATTCTAAACTATTATGAGGCCTTGTGTTTAAATGATGTGCAGTAAGTAGCCTTAGGGCCACATTTTTCTCTATTATATATTTTAGAGGGAATGTAATTTGGCCACATTTTGAATATGGTTAATGGGGTTGAAGGAGGAGTTGCCTCAATAAAAGGAAATTTCTTGGAAGGTGTAATTGAAATTTCATCCCAATATACTAGGTTTCAAAGACTTCTAGGTTCCCAAGTTATGATAGGTTCTTTCCAAAAGTTGGCCATAATGTCTTGTTTTATGGCTTTTGAATAATGAACAAAGATGCTTAGAGATTACCTTGAAGAATGAGACTTGTAGGGATAGGTTCCAAGCTCATTGGGGTGAATTAGGTTTTGATAGAGATGGTGCTCATAAAGGGCTAGGAGTTAATAGACCATTCTTATCTTTCTCATAGATACTATTTGACACAAAGAAAGTTTGTATTTTTTTTTATCATGCAACCAATATTGAACTAGATATAATTTTAAAATTTTAAGTAGAGTTGCCAAGTAATAATTTTAGCACATGGGCAAGCTCATCTTTGGTAAATTTTTATATCTTAAATGGTCCCCTAAGGCTTATTATTTTTCTATTTTTGAATGCTAAAATAACCTATCGTATTTTTTCTACATATGCTTTATTGTTAGTAAATTATAATATGGAGAACTTCAAAACATGATATTCTTAACAAGGAACATATGGATTTGGGCTAGCTTCCCTTATCTTAAAGTGGAATTTAAAATTTCTAAAGAAAAGGGAGGAGAAAATATATAAGTGATATTGGATGCCAAGTTAGATTTAATCTCAAGACTTACCTAATAACTTGGAAGAAATATCTCTAGAAGAAGCATAGTCAGGAAGGAAACCAACAGTCAACCATTTGAGAATTTTTGGGAGCATTGCCTATAAACATATTCCAAAAGGGAAGAGAAGAAAATTTGATGATAAGAGTAAAAAATGCATCCTTGTTGGATATGATGACTCTAGTAAAGCATATCAATTATATGACCCTAACGCGAACATAATTCACATCTCTAGAGATGTCAAGTTTGAAGAAAAGTGTCACCTTCCACTTGTGATTGCCATGTTGACTTGATAAAAGAGAAAGATGATAGTGAAAAATCATCATATTCATCCAAAAATGTTGAGCCAGAACCAAAAAGTCCTAATGAATATATATAAAAGAAAGAGAAGAAATTGATGAGTCAAATTCAAGCTCATTATCCACTCCACAATCTAATATTTCTATAAGGAGATCAAAATGAGCAAGGAGAACACCCATCAAATTGCAGGACTATGAGGTCAATTACATGCATTAATGACAACCATTCTAAATGCTAATGAACCAAGCACTTTCAATGAAACAATAAAGGAAGAGAAATGGAAAAATGCTATGAATCATGAGAAAGATTCAATTCATGAGTTGGTTCCGTTACCTATTGGAAAGAAAGCCATTGATTGTAAATGGGATCTCAAAAATCTGATGTTGATCTAAATTTATACATTATGAATTATGATCACAAGATATTGTTCATTGTGTTGTATGTTGATGATTTACTCATTACTAGGAGTAATCAATTACTTATACAAGATGTGAAAGAAGATATGAAGATCAATTTTGAGATGTTTGATCTTGGATTACTTCATTACTTTCTTGGAATTGAAGTGTGGCAAACATTTAGAAAAATATTTCTTTCTCAAATGAAATACACCAAAGAAATTCTCACACAATTCAAAATGCAAGACTGTGCTTCATCAACACTTATGGCTCGATAGGAACCAAATTGACTCTAGACCCAAATGGTAAATCAATTAATGAAACATTATATAGGAGTTTGGTAGGAAATTTGATTTACTTGACTACTACTCATCTAGATATATCTTATGCAGTTAGAATCTTGTCTCGATTCGTGACTCATCCCAAACATAGTCATTGGTTAGTTGAAAAGAAAGTTTTGAGATATCTTCAAGGAACACAAAATTTTGGATTGAATTAGTTGAAAAATGAAGATTTTAAACTTGTTAGATTTTCAAATTCAGATTATGCAGGTTCCATAGATTCTAGAAAATCAACCTTTGGTTATTGCTTTGATCTTGTATCTGTCATTATCTCATGGAGTTGTGAGAAGTAGCTTAATGTTGCTTTGTTATCCACTGAAGTAGACTACAAAGTATTTTTTGCAACAACTTGTGAAGCAATATGGCTTAGATGACTTCTTGAGGATCTTCGACACCCACAATCCGATCTAGCAATTATTGATTGTGATAATTAAAGTGTGTTAAATATATGTAAGAATCCAGTGTTCCATGCTCGCACAAAGCATATTGAAGTACACCATCACTTCATTCATGAGCATGTTCTCAATAAGAAAATTGAACTAATCTATTCACCAACCAATGAACAACTTGTAGATGTCTTCACCAAACCTTTGAGTAAGGATAAATTTGTATACTTTTGAGAAGGAATTGGTGTTAAAAGTTCTTCATTTGTAGATGGGTAGCTAATAAACCTATTTGTTGTGGGTGACCTCCATATCTAGTTAAGTTGTGTGATAAAATAAAGCTTATGGGGGTGTTATAATATGAACTATATTTAGTTACAAAGAGTCATGCCTCTTGTAAGAGACACACAGGTGTCTATATATGTATTTAAGTATCTTTGGATCCATATTTTTCATAATAGAAAAAATCAATTCAAGCTCTCCAATATTAACAATAATTAAATTTATTGAATATTTGATAAGTTATTTGTGAAATTATAGATTCTTGCAAGTCATGCATTATAGAATAATAGATTCATACAAGTTGATCATTTTTTGTAAAATTGTAATGCAAGTATTTGTTGTGTAGTTGATGGATGAGCCATCACAACAATGAAAGGTAGGTTACATAATCATTTGATATCAAAAAAATTATTGCAAGTTGAATGTATCATAATTTTATTAAGTTTATGAATATTATAGTTATTCTAGGATTGTCCTTGTCCTCGAGTTTGATTCATACTAGATGCAACTATGACTAACATAGTTGAAGTCAATTTTGTTTATAAAATAAATATTTCTTAAATATTTATGAGAATGAGTTTTTTCAAGAACCTTTGTAATTTGATTGTTTAATTTTGAATTTGATGAAAAATAAAATAAAATAAATCTTCGCTAATTCTAAAATAAAATAATATTTTTAAGTAATAAAATTGTTTTAGAGTAGGTTATATGAAGAAAAAAAAAATCAATAAATAAAATAACTTAATTTTGATATCTTAGATATATATATTAAAAATAAAATAATTATTAAATAATTTTAAAATAAATTGACTATTAATATAGATATTTTAAATACATGTCTTATTTGTCAATTTAAAATAAATAAATATGGATTCTACAATGTGATTATTATATTATAATCTTTTAATCTTGTACAAACAAATGCAAATTATAAAGAAAAAACAAGTTTTTTATTTAAATTTTTAATTTGTAATAAAATGTTACAACAAATTATAAGATTTTAAAAACTAGTAAAAAATAATTATTTATTAATAAATAATATATATTTTAAGTGGGTGGTTGGGTGGGCTAGCCCCCGCCCCTCACTTGGACACTCGGAGTCCAGGGTGGATATGAGGTGGCGGATGGGACGGATATGAAGCTAGTGATTGCGGCTTGGTCTTGTCACATTCAGTATTCTATTTTTAGCCGTAGATAGAAGTAGCTTCCTTACTAAGTCGGTCACTCTTGAAATTCGTGAATGTCTGGAGATGGACAGGGGGTATGCATGGCACAGCTTTCATAGCACCGCCAGTGTGACATGTTGGGCTTGGCATTCATTGAAACGAAAGTTTAAGGGCCGAGTGGCAATTCACGTCATTCGAATTAATAATGGTTTGAAGTTGGAAGGACGGAGGCCGTAGTTTGTATTCATGGCAAGGACGATTTGTTCGACTGGCCATTATCCAGATTCGTGTGTGAAGGCCTGATGGATCATCATTCGGATGTTTTAAATGAACTCATGAAGTCTTTTCTTAAGCATGGGTTTCGAATTTTGGTATTGTCTTCTGTTTTTTTGCAGGGAACGGCTGTCAAAGATTTGCAAATGGCTTGGACGTCGAGGTCGAAATTCATCATCCACATTTCGGCGGAAGGTCTAGAAAGCTTTGGCGTCGACACACCAGTTTCTTTGGTGGCCACGGAGAGGCAAATTGCCTTTCGAGAAGTTTCGGACCAGAGGTTAAAGCGCATTTTGCTCGTGGACGATGCGGCATCAATCGTTGCTGTCAAAATGGTCCTAGGCAAAGGACACTTGGATAGGAAGGAATTTGCCAGAGACAATGCACATATTTCCTCTCGGTTTCTTGTTGTGCTTCTGGACCTGGACACCCTGAAGGCGGAGGCCAAGGAGATGATGGTTCGTTTGTTTCGGGATGATTTGCTCGGAGGTCTTGACATGACATTAAAGGCGGCCTTTATTGGTAAAGGTATTTCGCGCCTTCTGACTTGGCTCTTTTATGGGATTCGGACAAAGCTGTCAAAGTTTTCCCCTTTCTCTTAGACATTAAAGGGCCTGCTTTATCAAGGCACAGAAAGATTGCAGATGTGCCCGTGGATTTTCTGAAGAGAAAGCTGAAGCTGGTGCCGGAGGAAGGGATGGAGTGGTTGGATGGTTTCACTAGGTTTGCAGAGTTAAACGGTTTCATGTGATCCCAGCTTGTGATGGTTGTTGTTAGTTCTTGGTTTCTTTTTGGCCTTCAACTTGTTAAATTCTAACGGTTTCAAGCACTAGCAGTATGTATTTGGTTTTTTGCTAGCTATGGCTCGGCCTTTGCTTTATTTCCTTTGCTTCAAAGTTTACCAGTGGTTCGTTTTTTCTCACAATGGGACTGTATGGCGAAAATCTTGTTGTTTGTCCGTGCTAGGTATGTTTTTTGTTCGGCTTTGAGTCCTGGACGGACCTTTCATTCCTGCTTGCAGACATTTGTAATTTCTATATTATCAATATAATCACCACCTTACATATCAAAAAAAATAAAAAATATATTTTTGTTAGTAATTTTTTAAATACAAGTATTATGTAAACTTAAAAAATCAATCAATTAATAATTATTATAATATTTTTAATAATTATTTTATTTAAGTGTGCATATAAAATATACTATGATATTAGGATTTTTTAATATGAAAACATAATATGATATTATAACAAGTAAAATTTAATTAATAAAATCAATAAATATTAAAACCTTGAATAAAAAAAAATAAAAAAATAAAATGATAATAAAGATATTATTATTATAATTATTAATTATTAACCAAAGACACAAAAAAGATATTAGTAAATTTTAAAAATATGACAAGAATATTAATATAATTTTAATATTAAATTACAAATTTTTAATGATAAATAGTATAAAATTAAAATTAAAAAAATATGACATTAAAATTAAAATTTAAAATATGAAGTTTGAATGTAATATTAAATTATAAAAAATATTAAAAATCTTAAACTAAATAATATATTGAAAGTGTTTATATGAAAAAATATATATTAATAAATTTTTAATATTTATATTACAATATTATAAAGAATAAATTAATTGATTAGTATTATATTATGTTTGTAAAAAATAAAAAAATATTATATCATTTAAAAATAAAAATTTAAATAGCATAATAAATTATAAATATTACTTGAGTGGATATGTATCGATCTTTTATGTCTAAATTTGGCCAGGGAGTTAAGCAAATCCATTTGAGATTTTTCAAAGTTAAGTTTTTTTTTTTTTTTTTTTTTTTTTTAAAATCAAATCTAGTTTTGGCGGTGAAAGATCCTACCTAGCTGGTAGAGTGATTTCATGCAAGAATCACATTGGTATTCACTGAGTTTTGGATTTCAGGTTTCAAAAGAAAAGGATTTTTTTAAAAGTTTTTTAAAGTTTTTTTGATTTTAGGTTTTTGGGGTTTGTATTGGAGATTATTGTAGAGAATTTTGTTGTGTTTTTTTTATGGTAAGGCATAGTTTCTTTCTGCGGGCCGTTCCATTTGTGATTCTGGGTGATGCCCTAGCTGACTGTACCCATTTTATTATGCAAGTAAATTAGTGATTTTGAGGCTGTTGGGCAAAGTTGGGAGTGTATAAGTTGATTGTAACCAATGGTGGGGTGTCTTTGATGATGTTGGAGGTTGTTATCAGAGGTTTTCCTTGTTGTTTGGCTTGCAATAGTCAATCATCGGACCTTCCATTTGTCAGATTTACATATCAGACAAGTGTAGCAGCAATTAAATTGGGTATATCAGACCCACATTGCTCGTTATTGACTCCAAATCTGAGTGTTGGGTATGACTGGGAGGTGCATAACAAACCTGGGCATGGCTAGAAATAGTTAACAGACATGCAAAGTGTGTTGTCCAAGTATTTTAGAGGTTGTTGTAGGCTGCTGGGTCAGTGGAATACTGATCTGAGTTATCAGGAGGGAGAATATGTGATAACTGGAGGTGGGTTTCATTGATTTAAGGTTGCCTTGACCTAGAAAAGAAATAACAGACCTATTATAGCTCCCTCTTTTGGTTTCAGACCTACTGCAGCACCTGGGAACGTATGAGAAGTGGCTTCTTTGACTCTCAGACCTATTTTTCCTCTTAAATCTGCTATTTGATTGGGACTATGCACTACTGGGAGTGATTATATTGGTGTGTAACCAGCTGCAGGTGTTTATGGAATAATTTTAAGAGTTCAGTCAAAAGTTCCCTTGTTGTTCATTCTTATAACAGTAAAAAATCAAACCTATTAACACTCAAAATTTCCCTGTCAACCTGTAGCAGCCATTTAAACTGGGAAATCAGACTTATATCGCTCATTATTGACTCCTAAATTGAGGTATTTCATATGGCGTTTAATATGTATGTTCATTTCATGAATTGAAGCCTTACTTTGAATGATTGTTTGCTGAACATCGAATCAACTATTGCTTGGGTATTGAAAAATGTATAACAGACTTAATGTCAGCAAACACCGACCTTTTGTATGTTCATGTTATTGATCACAGTTGCCAAAAAATAAAAAGGGGGTTTTATTACAATTGTCACCAGATATTGTGACAACGTACAGACTATATTTCTTAGATACGAGTAGGGAAGATATCTAATTGCGACAACATATCAGACATTCTACCATAAGAATTTTCCTGTGTTCCTTTTATCGAAATCCACTTGCATATTATACATGTGTGATATAGGGGAAAGGATCTAGTAGTTGAGCTCCTTCGCGCTTCTCAAAATCTTATGTGGAAATTTCAAATCGCTCCCAATTTTTTTTACAGTAGCTAATTATAAATAAGGTTTTAAGGCCACATCATCAAATATGATGCCACATCAACATGCTTTTTGTCAAGGTGTCCAAAAAGGCTCCAAAAAAAAGTGAGACCGATACTTGTGCATCTACATGTTTTAGTGGGCGCTGATGTGGCATCACATGATTGGTTGCTTTTTAGATCTAAATAATACATTTAATTTAATTATGGGTAGTCATTATCAACACTAACAACTTTAAAGTCACAACTATTGGTCCAATATTGTTAAAAATATTGGACATTTTATAAACAAATGCTATCACAACTATTGGAACATGCTCAAGTATTGGGTCCTTTACCCTAGATAGGCACTTTCTTTGGCAACAAATCTTTATTATAGTACCTTGGAGATGCCTTTGCACAAAGGCAATAGGTTGATGGATTGGGGCTCCTATTTTTCAAAATAATATTACAAATTATTTTGTAAATTACTCATCTCATAAAACTTCCCATTGTATAAAAATATATCTTAAAGCCCCCTCTCCATTAAACAACTTATTCACTATTATTGTTTTGACCTCTGATCTAGGCTAAAATAGTGAATTAACTTGTATGCTTGTTTAGATTTAGCCTCAAGAAGATCAACCTTTTTCATGCAAGAAAATAATGACATGTTAACTTGCCAAAAGCCTAAGGTAGAACTTTAATTGTGCCCTCATATGAGAGTGAATAATCATTGCAGAACTTGTCTACTGCCTTCATACAAGAGTGAACAATCATGGTAGAGCTTGTCTACTGCCTTCATACAAGAGTGAACAACTAAAAGTCATGATAAATGATTGTGAGCATTCAAGGCCACCTAAAAGTTCAACATGAACAATAGATTTTATTTTTTCCTTCCATGCTTAATATTAGATTAATTCTTGCTAAGTTGATTGTAATGGAAATCTTGAACTACCTTGTTCATGTGAATGCTACATATAATCTTGAAAATGCGAAAAACTCTTTGCACACAAGTGAATGTAATCCATGTCACAAGGTATGTGTTTGTGTTCAACAACAATAAAATTTAGATGAAGTTTGGCAAGGAAAGAAGTAAAAAAAAATTGTGATTAAATTTGTCTAATATAATAAATTTCAATTTAAAAAAAAGTTGAAATCCATTTAAATTTATCAAAATAGTTTAACATTGCTAAATAGATTTGAAATCTTTATAAAAAGATACCACATTTAGAAACTATGATAAGATTATCAAAGCTAAAACCATTAAAAACATATGAAATCACAATTTGAGGACTTTTTTGTCAAAAAGTGATAACCAAGAGTCAAGAACTCTAAAACTTAATTTGTTTTTACTCCAAGTCATTAAGAGCGCTTGATTGAGATGATATAGTATCATCATCACTAGACACACTACTCAATTCATAATAAAAAAAAAAGTTAGGATCATCTGCAATTACCTTGTCTTTTAGAATTTGTTGTAGTTGTAAGGAAGATGTAGAGTCTTAAATTGATTTGTTCTTGTTCATAAACACTTGCAAATTATTACAAATGTAGACAAGATCTCTCAACTTTCCAAACAACAATTTGAACCACATTTTTCACCCCTACTTCAAGAATGGCTTCCTCTAATATTATAAAAAAAATATGAAGTTTTCTTATGGTTCATGGTGTCAATCACTTTCATGAACATAACACCTTGAGTACTAGCCACCAAAACATTATTAATGGCCTTTGAAATATATTTGGCCATCTATCACTCAATATAGTGCAACCTATTGCCTTCCAAGAGGCTTTGACCTTAGCTAATTTTCCAAGCACCTTATTTTTTGACCTTTGCAAAAGAGTTGCTTTGAAAGTTCCTTAAGACCTGGAGGTGTGTATTCTTTGCCAAAATTTGCAACTTTTTGAATTACATTTCAAAAATGTGGATTCATAGCTACATTATTTATGTAATGATATTGGAATAAAACAAATTAGCTAATGCATCATCCATTTTTTTTAAGCTGAATTGCATAAGCTATTCAATGGTCCACTCTCTTTCGATCCACTTATCATGACCTTGGGTGTAATGAAAGAGGAAGACATACTAGATGCCATGAATCTAGACACATCTTGTTTGATCTTTGTTTCTTTTGTATCTTTTTCATCCTTTTGAGCTGCTCTAGAGTCATGTTCTCACATGTACTTGCACCTCCTTCAACACTCCCGAAATGTGAAGTAAGTGGTCCATTACCTTTGTCAAAATTTCAATAAAAGTTTTTGACACAATTTACATTTGAGATTTGTACCATTGGAGGTACATGTTTCCTTCCCTCCATAGTTGATTTTTTGGGAGCCATTAAATTTTTCCTATTTGAAAAGACAAATAATAACACTTAATATTGGGTATGTGCAGGATCATCATGGAAAAAACAAGCCCTTAAGTGGCAATGAAAATTCAAAAAAATCAGAGTTAGGCAACTTGACGTAAAATTTTAATAAGTTATATTTATTATTACAAAAATATGTAAGAATAGAATTTGTGAAAAGTCGAATGTAGTTTCTAAACTACTAGGTTGATTTAAAAAAAAAAAAAATCTATTTGG
>VDFB02047397.1:102979834-102994864 GCA_007258455.2 Sequoia sempervirens | reverse complement strand
AAACATTATACATTTTTGAATCCAAAACATGTGTCACATTCTATGCTTTGCATACTATAGGATTAAAAAAATGAATTTCTAAATTTTGACCAAGTTATGTGGTCGTGACATATGAGTTTTATATTTTTTGGTTGTAATAAAAAAATTCATAATTAATTATTTACTTGGAAAAATTGGCAAAAAAATATGCATCAAGCATTTGGACATGAGTCCTCTACTTCTATATCTAAAATCTTATAAAAAAATATTATCATTTTATTGTGGTTAGGGTGGTCAAACAAACACCTACTTCTTTTTTTTTCCCTGAAATTTAAGTACTACTGCATTGAAATTTCAAACTTTTACCAAATAGATTTTTTTTTAAATCAACCTAGTAGTTTAGAAACTACATTCGACTTTTCACAAATTCTATTCTTACATATTTTTGTAATAATAAATATAACTTATTAAAATTTTACGTCAAGTTGCCTAACTCTGATTTTTTTGAATTTTCATTGCCACTTAAGGGCTTGTTTTTTCCATGATGATCCTGCACATACCCAATATTAAGTGTTATTATTTGTCTTTTCAAATAGGAAAAATTTAATGGCTCCCAAAAAATCAACTATGGAGGGAAGGAAACATGTACCTCCAATGGTACAAATCTCAAATGTAAATTGTGTCAAAAACTTTTATTGAAATTTTGACAAAGGTAATGGACCACTTACTTCACATTTCGGGAGTGTTGAAGGAGGTGCAAGTACATGTGAGAACATGACTCTAGAGCAGCTCAAAAGGATGAAAAAGATACAAAAGAAACAAAGATCAAACAAGATGTGTCTAGATTCATGGCATCTAGTATGTCTTCCTCTTTCATTACACCCAAGGTCATGATAAGTGGATCGAAAGAGAGTGGACCATTGAATAGCTTATGCAATTCAGCTTAAAAAAAATGGATGATGCATTAGCTAATTTGTTTTATTCCAATATCATTACATAAATAATGTAGCTATGAATCCACATTTTTGAAATGTAATTCAAAAAGTTGCAAATTTTGGCAAAGAATACACACCTCCAGGTCTTAAGGAACTTTCAAAGCAACTCTTTTGCAAAGGTCAAAAAATAAGGTGCTTGGAAAATTAGCTAAGGTCAAAGCCTCTTGGAAGGCAATAGGTTGCACTATATTGAGTGATAGATGGCCAAATATATTTCAAAGGCCATTAATAATGTTTTGGTGGCTAGTACTCAAGGTGTTATGTTCATGAAAGTGATTGACACCATGAACCATAAGAAAACTTCATATTTTTTTTATAATATTAGAGGAAGCCATTCTTGAAGTAGGGGTGAAAAATGTGGTTCAAATTGTTGTTTGGAAAGTTGAGAGATCTTGTCTACATTTGTAATAATTTGCAAGTGTTTATGAACAAGAACAAATCAATTTAAGACTCTACATCTTCCTTACAACTACAACAAATTCTAAAAGACAAGGTAATTGCAGATGATCCTAACTTTTTTTTTTATTATGAATTGAGTAGTGTGTCTAGTGATGATGATACTATATCATCTCAATCAAGCGCTCTTAATGACTTGGAGTAAAAACAAATTAAGTTTTAGAGTTCTTGACTCTTGGTTATCACTTTTTGACAAAAAAGTCCTCAAATTGTGATTTCATATGTTTTTAATGGTTTTAGCTTTGATAATCTTATCATAGTTTCTAAATGTGGTATCTTTTTATAAAGATTTCAAATCTATTTAGCAATGTTAAACTATTTTGATAAATTTAAATGGATTTCAACTTTTTTTTAAATTGAAATTTATTATATTAGACAAATTTAATCACAATTTTTTTTTACTTCTTTCCTTGCCAAACTTCATCTAAATTTTATTGTTGTTGAACACAAACACATACCTTGTGACATGGATTACATTCACTTGTGTGCAAAGAGGTTTTCACATTTTCAAGATTATATGTAGCATTCACATGAACAAGGTAGTTCAAGATTTCCATTACAATCAACTTAGCAAGAATTAATCTAGTATTAAGCATGGAAGGAAAAAATAAAATCTATTGTTCATGTTGAACTTTTAGGCAGCCTTGAATGCTCACAATCATTTATCATGACTTTTAGTTGTTCACTCTCGTATGAAGGCAGCAAACAAGTTCTGCCATGATTATTCACTCTTGTATGAAGGCAGTAGACAAGTTCTACAATGATTATTCACTCTTGTATGAGGGCACAATTAAAACTCTACCTTAGGCTTTTGGCAAGTTAACATGTCATTATTTTCTTTGCATGAAAAAGGTTGATCTTCTTGAGGCTAAATCTAAACATGCATGCAAGTTAATTCACTATTTTATCCTAGATCAGAGGTCAAAACAATAATAGTGAATAAGTTGTTCAATGGAGAGGGGGTTTTAAGATATATTTTTATACAATGGGAAGTTTTATGAGATGAGTAATTTAAAAAATAATTTGTAATATTATTTTGAAAAATAGAAGCCCCAATCCATCAGCCTATTGCCTTTGCACGCAAGTGGAAAGGAATCTCCAAGGTACTACAATAAAGATCTGTTGCCAAAGAAAGTGCCTATCTAGGGGAAAGGACCTAGTACTTGAGCATGTTCCAATAGTTGTGATAGCATTTGTTTATAAAATATTCAATATTTTTAACAATATTGGACCAATAGTTGTGACTTTAAAGTTGTTAGTGTTGATAATGACTACCCATAATTAAATTAAATGTATTATTTAGATCTAAAAAGCAACCAATCATGTGATGCCGCATCAACGCCCACTAAAACATGATGTAGATGCACAAGTATCAATCTCACTTTTTTTTGGGGCCTTTTTGGACACCTTGATAAAAAAGCATGTTGATGTGGCATCATATTTGATGATGTTGCCTTGAAACCTTAGTTATAAGCAAGGGACTTGCCAAGTTAGTTACTATAAAAAAAATTGGGAGTGATTTGAAATTTCCACGTAAGATTTTGAGAAGCGCGAAGTTAAGGTGCTCAACTACTAGATCCTTTCCCCTATGTCACACATGTATAATATGCAAGTGGATTTCAATAAAAGCAACACAAGAAAATTCTTATGGTAGAATGTCTGGTATGTTGTCGCAATTAGATATCTTCCCTACTCGTATCTAAGAAATATAGCTGTGTACATTGTCGCAATATCTGGTGACAATTGAAATAAAATCCCTTCTTTTTTGGAAACTATGATCAATAACATGAACATACAAAAGGTGGGTGTTTGCTGACATTAAGTATGTTATACATTTTTCAATACCCAAGCAATAGTTGATTAATGTTCAACAAACAATCATTCACAGTAAGGCTTCAATTCATGAAATGAACATACATATTAAACACCATATGAAATACCTCAATTTAGGAGTCAATAATGAGTGATATAAGTATGATTTCCCAGTTTAAATGGTTGCTATAGGTTGACAGGGAAATTTTGAGTGTTAATAGGTTTGATTTTTTACTGTTATAAGCATGAACAACAAGGGAAATTTTGACCGAACTCTTAAAATTATTCCATAAACACCTGCAGCTGGTTACACCCCAATATAATCACTCCCAACAGTGCATAGTCCCAATCAAATAGCAGATTTAAGGGGAAACATAGGTCTTAGAGTCAAAGAAGCCACTTCTCATACGTTTCCAGGTGTTGCAATAGGTTTGAAACGAAAAGAGGGAGCTACAAAAGGTCTACTATTTCTTTTCTAGGTCAAGACAACCTTAAATCAATGAAACCCACCTCCAGTTATCGCATATGTTCCCTCCTGATAACTCAGATCAGTATTCCACTCACCCAGCAGCCTACAACAACCTCTAAAATACTTGGACAACACACTTTGCATGTCTATTAACTATTTCTAGCCATGCCCAGGTTTGTTATGCACCTCCCAGTCATACCCAACACTCAGATTTGGAGTCAATAATGAGCAATGTGGGTCTAATATACCCAATTTAATTGCTGCTACACTTGCCTGATATGTAAATCTGAGAAATGGAAAGTCCGATGATTGACTATTGCAAGCAAAACAACAAGGAAAACCTCTGATAACAACCTCCAACATCATCAAAGACACCCCACCATTGGTTACAATCAACTTATACACTCCCAACTTAGCCCAACAACCTCAAAATCACTAATTTACTTGCATAATAAAATGGGTACAGTCAGCTAGGGCATCACCCAGAATCACAAATGGAATGGCCAACAGAAAGAAAATATGCCTTACCCTAAAAATAAAACACAACAAAATTCTCTACAATAATCTCCAATACAAACCCCAAAAACCTAAAATAAAAAAAAACTTAAAAAAATCTCTTTTTTTTGAAACCCTGAAATCCAAAACTCAGTGAATACCAATGTGATTCTTGCATGAAATCACTCTACCAGCTAGGTAGGATCTTTCACCGCCAAAACTAGTGATTTGTAGAGTGTTTTCATTCTCGATCAACCCTTGGAAGAGAAAATAACACTTTTTAAAAAAAAATAAAAAATAACTTAACTTTGAAAAATCTCAAATGGATTTGCTTAACTCCCTAGCCAAATTTAGACATAAAAAATTGATACATATCCACACAAGTAATATTTATAATTTATTATATTATTTTTATTTTTATTTTTAAATGATATAATATTTTTTTATTTTTTACAAAAATAATATAATACAAACCAATTAATTTACTCTTTATAATATTGTAATATAAATATTAAAAATTTATTAATATATATTTTTTCATATAAACACTTTCAATATATTATTTAGTTTAAGATTTTTAATATTTTTTATAATTTAATATTACATTCTAATTTCATATTTTAAATTTAAATTTAAATTTTATACTATTTATCATTAAAAATTTGTAATTTAATATTAAAATTATATTAATATTCTTCTCATATTTTTAAAATTTACTAATATTCTTTTTTGTGTCTTTGGTTAATATTTAATAATTATAATAATAATCTCTTTATTATCATTTTATAATATTTTTTATTTTTTTATTCAAGGTTTTGATATTTATTGATTTTTATTAATTAAATTTTACTACTTATAGTATCATATTATGTTTTCATATTAAAAAATCCTAATATCATAGTATATTTTATATGCACACTTAAATAATATAATTATTAAAAATATTATAATAATTATTAATTGATTGATTTTTTAAAGTTTACATAATACTTATATCTAAAAAATTATTGAAAAAATATATTTTTATTATTTATTAATAAATAATTATTTTTTACTAGTTTTTAAAATCTTATAATTTGTTGTAACATTTTATTACAAATTAAAAATTTAAATAAAAAACTTGTTTTTTCTTTATAATTTGCATTTGTTTGTACAAGATTAAAAGATTATAATATAATAATCACATTGTAGAATCCATATTTATTTATTTTAAATTGACAAATAAGACATGTATTTAAAATATCTATATTAATAGTCAATTTATTTTAAAATTATTTAATAATTATTTTATTTTTAATATATATATCTAAGATATCAAAATTAAGTTATTTTATTTATTGATTTTTTTTTTCTTCATATAACCTACTCTAAAACAATTTTATTACTTAAAAATATTATTTTATTTTAGAATTAGCGAAGATTTATTTTATTTTATTTTTCATCAAATTCAAAATTAAACAATCAAATTACAAAGGTTCTTGAAAAAACTCATTCTCATAAATATTTAAGAAATATTTATTTTATAAACAAAATTGACTTCAACTATGTTAGTCATAGTTGCATCTAGTATGAATCAAACTCGAGGACAAGGACAATCCTAGAATAACTATAATATTCATAAACTTAATAAAATTATGATACATTCAACTTGCAATAATTTTTTTGATATCAAATGATTATGTAACCTACCTTTCATTGTTGTGATGGCTCATCCATCAACTACACAACAAATACTTGCATTACAATTTTACAAAAAATGATCAACTTGTATGAATCTATTATTCTATAATGCATGACTTGCAAGAATCTATAATTTCACAAATAACTTATCAAATATTCAATAAATTTAATTATTGTTAATATTGGAGAGCTTGAATTGATTTTTTCTATTATGAAAAATATGGATCCAAAGATACTTAAATACATATATAGACACCTGTGTGTCTCTTACAAGAGGCATGACTCTTTGTAACTAAATATAGTTCATATTATAACACCCCCATAAGCTTTATTTTATCACACAACTTAACTAGATATGGAGGTCACCCACAACAAATAGGTTTATTAGCTACCCATCTACAAATGAAGAACTTTTAACACCAATTCCTTCTCAAAAGTATACAAATTTATCCTTACTCAAAGGTTTGGTGAAGACATCTACAAGTTGTTCATTGGTTGGTGAATAGATTAGTTCAATTTTCTTATTGAGAACATGCTCATGAATGAAGTGATGGTGTACTTCAATATGCTTTGTGCGAGCATGGAACACTGGATTCTTACATATATTTAACACACTTTAATTATCACAATCAATAATTGCTAGATCGGATTGTGGGTGTCGAAGATCCTCAAGAAGTCATCTAAGCCATATTGCTTCACAAGTTGTTGCAAAAAATACTTTGTAGTCTACTTCAGTGGATAACAAAGCAACATTAAGCTACTTCTCACAACTCCATGAGATAATGACAGATACAAGATCAAAGCAATAACCAAAGGTTGATTTTCTAGAATCTATGGAACCTGCATAATCTGAATTTGAAAATCTAACAAGTTTAAAATCTTCATTTTTCAACTAATTCAATCCAAAATTTTGTGTTCCTTGAAGATATCTCAAAACTTTCTTTTCAACTAACCAATGACTATGTTTGGGATGAGTCACGAATCGAGACAAGATTCTAACTGCATAAGATATATCTAGATGAGTAGTAGTCAAGTAAATCAAATTTCCTACCAAACTCCTATATAATGTTTCATTAATTGATTTACCATTTGGGTCTAGAGTCAATTTGGTTCCTATCGAGCCATAAGTGTTGATGAAGCACAGTCTTGCATTTTGAATTGTGTGAGAATTTCTTTGGTGTATTTCATTTGAGAAAGAAATATTTTTCTAAATGTTTGCCACACTTCAATTCCAAGAAAGTAATGAAGTAATCCAAGATCAAACATCTCAAAATTGATCTTCATATCTTCTTTCACATCTTGTATAAGTAATTGATTACTCCTAGTAATGAGTAAATCATCAACATACAACACAATGAACAATATCTTGTGATCATAATTCATAATGTATAAATTTAGATCAACATCAGATTTTTGAGATCCCATTTACAATCAATGGCTTTCTTTCCAATAGGTAACGGAACCAACTCATGAATTGAATCTTTCTCATGATTCATAGCATTTTTCCATTTCTCTTCCTTTATTGTTTCATTGAAAGTGCTTGGTTCATTAGCATTTAGAATGGTTGTCATTAATGCATGTAATTGACCTCATAGTCCTGCAATTTGATGGGTGTTCTCCTTGCTCATTTTGATCTCCTTATAGAAATATTAGATTGTGGAGTGGATAATGAGCTTGAATTTGACTCATCAATTTCTTCTCTTTCTTTTATATATATTCATTAGGACTTTTTGGTTCTGGCTCAACATTTTTGGATGAATATGATGATTTTTCACTATCATCTTTCTCTTTTATCAAGTCAACATGGCAATCACAAGTGGAAGGTGACACTTTTCTTCAAACTTGACATCTCTAGAGATGTGAATTATGTTCGCGTTAGGGTCATATAATTGATATGCTTTACTAGAGTCATCATATCCAACAAGGATGCATTTTTTACTCTTATCATCAAATTTTCTTCTCTTCCCTTTTGGAATATGTTTATAGGCAATGCTCCCAAAAATTCTCAAATGGTTGACTGTTGGTTTCCTTCCTGACTATGCTTCTTCTAGAGATATTTCTTCCAAGTTATTAGGTAAGTCTTGAGATTAAATCTAACTTGGCATCCAATATCACTTATATATTTTCTCCTCCCTTTTCTTTAGAAATTTTAAATTCCACTTTAAGATAAGGGAAGCTAGCCCAAATCCATATGTTCCTTGTTAAGAATATCATGTTTTGAAGTTCTCCATATTATAATTTACTAACAATAAAGCATATGTAGAAAAAATACGATAGGTTATTTTAGCATTCAAAAATAGAAAAATAATAAGCCTTAGGGGACCATTTAAGATATAAAAATTTACCAAAGATGAGCTTGCCCATGTGCTAAAATTATTACTTGGCAACTCTACTTAAAATTTTAAAATTATATCTAGTTCAATATTGGTTGCATGATAAAAAAAAATACAAACTTTCTTTGTGTCAAATAGTATCTATGAGAAAGATAAGAATGGTCTATTAACTCCTAGCCCTTTATGAGCACCATCTCTATCAAAACCTAATTCACCCCAATGAGCTTGGAACCTATCCCTACAAGTCTCATTCTTCAAGGTAATCTCTAAGCATCTTTGTTCATTATTCAAAAGCCATAAAACAAGACATTATGGCCAACTTTTGGAAAGAACCTATCATAACTTGGGAACCTAGAAGTCTTTGAAACCTAGTATATTGGGATGAAATTTCAATTACACCTTCCAAGAAATTTCCTTTTATTGAGGCAACTCCTCCTTCAACCCCATTAACCATATTCAAAATGTGGCCAAATTACATTCCCTCTAAAATATATAATAGAGAAAAATGTGGCCCTAAGGCTACTTACTGCACATCATTTAAACACAAGGCCTCATAATAGTTTAGAATTTTACTTGTTAGATCATTTAATGATTGAGATGCATTAGGAATATCATTATATATAATCTATTCAAGGACAAGGGAGACAATTTATCCTTGGTTGAGCATTTGACAACAATTAAATGAGCACCCATGGAAACAAGATTAGTTGTCAATATTAGATTCAAGAAAACTTGGGAAAAAATACCAATAGAGGCTAGACAACTTCTAGAAATGTCATTCTTATATTTTGATAGAACCGTATACAT
This sequence comes from Sequoia sempervirens, assembly GCA_007258455.2. Taxonomy (NCBI): domain Eukaryota; kingdom Viridiplantae; phylum Streptophyta; class Pinopsida; order Cupressales; family Cupressaceae; genus Sequoia; species Sequoia sempervirens. The sequence goes on along the minus strand of VDFB02047397.1, from coordinate 102,985,838 downwards.
AAAAATATATGTGTTAATCTAATCTATGGAGGAAGGGTCCTCCCTAATGCATATGATATAACAATCGAGATTGAGAAATAGAAGCATAAAGGATTTGTGCCAAGGACAATCATCTCCTTATTTATTGAAATTTATTATTCTCTTTTGATTTCTTCTAACCCACAACTCATAAAATTTTGTCACTCTATTATCTCTATCTATAATTCCTTATAAAATATGTTTGCCCTTTGATTCTTATAAATAATGGCATCAACTATCACATGGGAAGCAATAATTCCCCAATATTGACCTAGAGATGAAACTAAAATAATACTGAGGAGTTTTTCAAATAAATTGATAGTTTTGAAAAGAAAAAATACACAAAACTACCAAAGGTTGCAATATTCTATATAATTAGATAATTGAAAATTAGAATACTTGTCAACAAAATCAAAATAATAGATATCTACTTAGAATACATCTTCAAACTAATCTCCTCGTTCAAAGGATTGAAGAACCAACATGAGATAACAATAACTCAAAAGAAATTATGCTTCTTGCATTATTAAAAAATTGTTTAGGTTTTAACATAAATTTGAAAGGGAAGGTAAAGTTAATCACTTAACATGTAAATAATATAAATTAAATCATATATTGCTGGAATATTTGTATGCCTCAAATTAATCATTATAGACAAGACAATATATTATATAAGATGTATTTGTAAGGTGCTTTGATTAAAACTTCATCAGAATTTTTTCCCCAGAAAATATTTCATAATATCAAATTGATTAAAAAGACATTACATATTGTAGAAGCTAAAAAAAGCTTTGTAAAGAGAAAAACGTAAAAAAACCAAAAAGTTACAAAGAAAAAGATGCTGTCAGTAAAAGAACGGCAACAAACAGAAAAAGAAAAAAGAAAAATTGAACAATGAAGAACCAAAATGACAGGCACCAGAAAAAACAAAAACGATATAAGCAATCAAACAGCAGGCCACACCATAAAACTTCACCAGAGTTGAACATTAATCAGACACAAAATATTCAGCGAATTAAGTTGGGGAAGAGCTTAAATCGCGACGTGCCGGCACTTTACGGTGAGCGTGGCCCCACCATAAAATTCGGACACGTCGACCACAACATTGCGTTAAGGGAGCCATATGTATTCCGGAATCGAGTTCCTTCCAATTCTTGACTTTGAATGAATATAAACCGACAAGAGTTTCGTTTTTCAAAATTTGAATTGAAATTGGAAGCCCGTAAAAACTGGATCAGCTTCCATTGGCTAAAGGAATGCATTGTCAATGGCTTTGATTCCAATGGTTTACTATATCCCTGGACAAGAAGTCCAGAAGCAGGGAATGGTTAGTACAATTTTGTTAGGAAAATCATGGGTACCACTGAAACCGAAGAAGAAACTATCCCAGATGAGAAGAGAGAGATCATTGATGGGTCGAATTCAGACGGGAGAGGCACATGGATACATGCGGCATTCCACGTGGCCACAACAATTGCCACACCGGCTGCTTATGCTCCATTGCCCTTCGCTCTGGCCTCTTTGAGCTGGTCTGCAGGTTCTCAATTTCTTATGCTTCTTTTCAATGGCTAATTGTATTTGGCTAGAGTGATCGTCACTGAACTTTTTTTTCATCCTTCCTTTCTTTGGCTATATGTATTTGGCTAGAATGATTGTCACGGAAGTCTTTTTTCTTTTTGTGTTTTGCTTCGATATCTATCACCTATACTTCATCTTATCTGTCCTGCAGGTCCCTAATTGGCCACTACAATTGTTTTCTAGCTTTGATTTCCATTGCCTACATTTTATCTTGGCTGGCCTGCAGGTTCCCAGTTTCCTACCCTTACTTTTTGTGACTAACTCTTCTACATAGAAAAGATGGTTACTGAATTGTTTCTTTGGTGTTCTGTTTCGATGTCTGTTAAGTAAACTTTATCTTCTCTGTCTGTTAAGTAAACTTTATCTTCTCTGGCCTGCAGTCCCCAATTTGTCGATAAAATTCTTTTCTTTTGGAATATCTTGGCTGACCTGCAGGTCTTTAAATTCTTACCCTTACTCTTTGTGGCTCTCTTTTGGAGAGAAGGATTGTCACTGAACTTGTTTTGTTTTGGAATTCAGTTTTGATGTCCATGACCTACACTTTATCATATATTCTGGGGCTCTCAAGTTGTTATGTTTCACTGCATGAGCTCATCTCATTTGAGAAAACAACTCTCATGGAACTAATAGTTTTGCTTTTTTATTTGAGAAAAATATTTTTTTGGTGTGTAACTCTCCCCTTAGTCGGGGCGATCAGGGGTCCTAGACTCATCCATTGGGGTACAGTATACCAATGAGTTGGAAATGCTTCTATATGAAAGATCTATACTTTTACTCCTTAAGCTCCTCTCATTCAACCCCATTCAGCTTGTATTTAGATTGTACAGTTTTTCCAAGTTTAAGGGCTATATACTTACCCTTCAAGTCATGGGCTTTAAATTAGTTGCTTTCAGAACCTATTGTTCTTTCCACATGATGCTTTTCTATTGTAAGTAAATATACTTTGAGGTGCCATTAATTGACTTTGGAGTCTTGCACAGTGTGGACATTGATATAATTTCTTTCTTCCTTTACTGTAGGAGTTCTGAGTTTGGTGGTTGGAACGATGGTCACATGGTACTCTAGTTTCCTGGTTGCTTCGTTGTGGAAGTGGAATGGTATACGGCATGACACCTACAGAAAACTTGCGCAGAGCATCTATGGTATTCCTTTTTGCTAATCCTCATATTCTGCTATGCTATGTGCTCTGGTTCTTGCAATTCTGTGAAGGTTGAAACATAGGAATTTATTTCGAACATAAACTATTTGTAAAATATTATATGTTCTTTTGATTAAATCATATATGTACAAGTGAATTATATACTTAAATTTTAGTGATAATTTATTTCTTAAAAACTTGTAGAAACTGGTCAATCAGTTTCTGTTTGAGCGGGCAGACACTGATTCCACTTGTAAAATAGCCAAGTTGAAAACTCTGAAGTTCTATATTAATGGCACTCAGGCCTCCATCAGCTCATCGTCATAATGACAACATTGGAAATTGGATGAAAGTTGCAGATAAATTTTTCAGAAGAATATCTGTCAATGCGAATGACAGGTGTAAGTCATGTGCGATTTGTCTTAGAATCTAGACAAAAGTACTCTATGCTCATTAGAAAGCAATAACTCAAAAATAGTGTGAAGGTTATACTTGAATTCTTATGAGCATATTGGTGGATTGATTCGATTCAATTTTGTTGTCCTTTTAGTCCTATCGTATTTAAACAAAATAATGAAACTGTGTGATGCTTATCCTGAGAGGTTAGAGCCAAAGAATTCCATTAATTCAAAGGAATCAGCTCCAACCCTCAAAGGTTTCATGGTTGTTTGTTCAACTCATAAACATTATGTTCAGTTGAACATGCCATGCGACTTTCATTTGCACTTGTCTTTCTTGCCAACCAAAAGACAAATCCTGAATATTGAATCATGGTTTTGTGTTTGTATCTGTCAATGAATGAAGGAACAAAGGGTTACTGGGCAGTTACTTTTTTCCAGCAGATTGCATCTGTGGGAAACAACATTGCTATACAAATTGCCGCGGGAAGCAGCCTTAAGGTAATGCTAGCTTGAGTGGTTATCATATTTGTTTTCTGCTTGCGTACTACAACTCACTCATGTCTTAATTTTCTTGTTATGCAGGCAATTTATAAGCACTATCACAGTAGCGGTAATCTTACATTGCAGGAATTCATCATTTTTTTTGGAGTGTATGAGTTGTTGTTATCCCAATTTCCTGACATCCATTCCTTAAGGTGGGTGAATGCAATTTGTACATTCAGTACAATGGGATTTGCTCTCACAGCTATTGGTGTCACTCTATATGATGGTATGCATATCTACTAAGTTTGTTGATTGAATCAATGACTTGTATTTTAAATTTTGTTTAGCCTTCATACTATCTCTTTGGGGAAGTTACCACTGGCTTGCCTCCCAAGAAAGTGATTAAAATCAACGGAAGAGTGTATGGCAGTAGGCTTTTCTTGGTGATGATATTTTGTCAAAGTGCCTTGTGCATCCTAAGCATATTGAATGATCTACACAACCTTTTTTTTTCAATATTAACCTACAGTTAACATTTAAAAACAAGGAAAAAGGAAACTTGTCAGGCATCATGAATAACATCAAGTGTTCCTGGTTTTTCCACTCATATGCACCTTTGTTTTGTCTTGAACTCTACCTTTTAGGTTTTTCTTCATTAATTCTAACCTTGCGATAACCAATCCTCAAATCAATTGAATAAAAGACTGAACCTTCCCTAACCCATCCAACAAATCATCAATATTGGAGAAAGGATAGCAGTTATAGAGTACATGCTCCATGTTCTATGATCTGTTGTTCTTCTGATTCATAATTAGTATATTAGTAGTTTATCAACATGAATCTCATCTTTTGAATAAACAACATAGTTGATTTGGACTGTTACCTTACGTGCTTCCTTACAAAACAGTCATCTTTTGCTTAAAAATGAGTTATTTAAGTGCTGTTTAGAAGATACTACTCAATACGAATTTCAAAAAACATGAACTGGAAGCATCACACGAATAGGGAACAAACACTTGAGCTTATCCTAGATAATTTAATATGGGAAGAAACTCCAGCAGTGTAAGGCCTTTTCCTTCTCTTGTCTCTCACTTTGCAACATTGCAAGCTACTGCCTTTGCAAGGCCTTCAAGGAAACAATCAACATCTTTATAGTATTTTTCCATTTGCAATTGGTTTGCAGCTTTCTGCAAATGCACACTGGCTTACTGTCTCAACTCCCCAGGTTATTCTCATCCAAAATCATCTCTCTCTTCATTCACTTTATCAAATAATAAAAGCCAAGGAGGAATGCTTTACAACTATGTTGCCAATTAGGGTTTGGGTTGAGCAGTTCACCAATTTTTCTTTCTGGGATTTTGTACTGATGGGTTTGGGTTATAATATGTAAATATAACCATATCTTGTACAAAATGTGCAAAATTGAATATAGAATTGAGAACACAGCTGATAATTGATAGTGCAATATCACTTGTCAAATCATAAATGTTAAAGATAAATCAAAATGGTTTATATCACAATATCATTCCTATAGTGGTGATCTAGGGTGGCAGCCCATACTGGGGTTGAGGGTTTAGGACATAGGGACCTTCATGGCGCATGCTCTTAACTTTTAACCAAGCTCCACATTCTCTTAAAAATGCACTTTTAGCGTGGGTTAGATTTTACATTTTTAACTTTCAAAGAAGAAAAAAAGAAAGAAATTATATTAATGTCCACGAATGACCAAAAGTACGTCAATGGTACTCAATAGAAAAGCAAAAAATAAAAAACAATAGGGGACCATCAAAACAAGTAGTTGGAAAATAGGTACAAATAGGCCAAGAGAGGGGAACAAAAACTCTGAAGAGTAGCCATAGAGGAAAACTAAAGGCCATCAAGTATCACTATTTGGACTAGAAATGGTGAATTCACAAGTGCCATTATTGATCACTACAAAGGAACTAATACAAGATATGATAATGTTCAATGGGTGAGTGCCAAGGAGCAAGAGAGGTACCTCCATTAATAACACCTAACATCCAAGGCTGAAGTAGCACCTATAGCGAAGAAAAGGCTTAGAATATGCATTTTCCCTTGTGAATGGAGAGGGGAGCAAAGGGGAGAAGATCTAAGGTGACAACAAGAAGTGGGGCCATGCAGTTAAGAAGAAACAATTTCATGATGTAGAGGGGGAACATGTCGAGGCAAAAGTTGTGAGAGATATCATCTTATAGGCCTTCCTGCATCAATGAGAGATGTAACGTTACCCAAAGGTTATTTAGGGCTATCACAATGTGCTGAAAGGAGATGATCAACTTGAGAGTTTGAGAATCCCGAAAAGCTGCATGTAAGGATTTGTGTCGAAGGGTGATGGCTTCCCGAAGATAAAGAACCAAACACCATT